>CAOCPI010000115.1:0-22134 GCA_948252205.1 Orthosia incerta
TTCACTCGCTTACATTTGTCGCATCGTCCTATCTCGCTTACTCTATGGAGTATACTCGATGACAAACTGTTTTTTGCGCAATGGTTTGCAGAGCCAACTTCAGAGACACAAGGATACCCTGTGACTACTGTATGTTTTTATGAATACACAATTACAAATAAAATTATGAATCCAAACTAATATTTTAAAGAGGTTTTGTTTGTTTGTTTAAATACACAGTTCACTACAAACATTTTAAAGAGTTCCATACCAAAGTGGTAGAAAAGGAACCGTTATTGTACAACTTTGTCTGTCTATCACAGCTGACAGCTTTTGCCCACGCAAAAAGTGTTTTATTATCCCAATTCTCAAGGGAACGAGGTAGTAAGTTATGGAATGGAATGAACATTATCCATGTCCTAATCCTAGTCTAGTCATAGTCTAGTTGTGAGCCAAATGTCGTCAAAATTCGTTCAGTAGTTGAGGTGTGATCGATGATTAGAGACCGAATCATACCTACTGTTGTTTAAGTTCTAACACCATTAACAGTAATATTTTGATAAAATTCTTTATGTTTGTCATTTGATAGGGAATCGCAAGACCCAGCGATGTGTGATAAAATCGCGTTACTCAGTTTTATATTTAATTGACCTAGGTACCTACACAGCAACTGATCAAGAGTTCTGACCGCCCTAGGCTAATTGTAAGGACGCGCCCCCGCGTTTTGACTTTGCTTACTACTGTGAAAATTTTAACATGGTTAATACTACCTAGAGTCTGGCAAACGAAAGTAGAGACTGAAAAAGCGCGGCAAATTTAAAAAAATATCAGCATAACAACCCCAAAAACTAGTATGCAATACCTGGAATAACCTAATTTGATACTTTAGAATTATTTATATTACTTCGTCTGAATATAAATACTATAGGTAAATTTAGGTAGGTAATACTTTAGATATATCAATCTGAATAAAAAAAGCAACAGTATTCTATAATAATTTTGGTTTATTTACTATAGATCAAAATCTGAATCTAAGACTTCCATGTGAAAAGATTCATAAGAGTCACAGGAATCATTGTTTTCAACTTTTGTTCCTTGTGCAGCGCATTCTCTCCAACTCGTGGGATCGGCTGCCGCGGAAAGTAGTGACGAGTCAGCTGGTGTTTTTACACTGGAACAACAACTATACGATTTTTTTTTCTGATCTACAAGCAGATGGCAATTTTTGCTATCCAAATTGGATGAAGAATCGACGGTACTAATAAATGTTACGCTTTTGGAACTCTGTGCACGTAAAGTTTCAAATCGGTAGTGCACAGCTACAAGTAAGTTCTTTTGATTTATCTAACGTTGTTAATCGATGAAACTTTAAAACACCAGCTGACTCGTCACTACTTTCCGCGGCAGCCGATCCCACGAGTTGGAGAGAAATCGCTGCACTAGGAACAAAAGTAGCCAGAGGATTTACAGCTTTAATTCTTGACTGAAAACCTTTGTATTGACCAGACATATTGCTAGCATTATCATAACTTTGGCCACGACAGACAGTCTTTAATATCAAGTCCAAAGTTTTATCAATTGTCGCAAGAACAGCCTTCTCCATGTCATCACCTTTATGACCGCAATTGGGTAAAAATGTGACAAAGCGTTCGACAGGTTCTTCGTCAGGCAAAATATAACGAATTATAAATGTCAACTGATCGGTGTGTGAAATATCTGGAGTAGAATCATTGCTAATCGAATAATATTTTGCTTTTTTTATTATAGTACTAAAGTTGAACTTCGTCAGCGAGAAGTAAAATAAATTCATCGATTATAGAGGATGACAAGTACTATAGAGAACCTCTGCCTTTTTGTCCAAATCTCACCAAATGCTCAGCCATGAAAGGATCTAAGGAGATATAAGCTCATTATTGCCAAGAAAATTTCCGTTTAGTGCAGATTCAATAATTTCATTTTGACCGTGAAATATGTAGGGTAGATGTTTTGGATGGTCGTGTGGATATGACTTTGGGTTATTCTTCGGTTTTATTGAAACTCACAAAGAGACGAGACGACATATTATTTATTAGAGACTGTTTTTTACAAAGCACTGTTTTACAAGGTATATTTTCTAGTCGGCCATTTTGACACTTGGGTTAGGTACTTTAGCTGTCATAGACTTTGCCATAGATATAAAATACGTTTCATATTTTGTTGGTTTATTTACGTTTCTAATAATTTATTATTCACGATAGATATACAGATCACAGAGTATAACAGAATGTCTAATTTCCAACATAAAAGAAAAGATAAGCTTATTTAGATTTTTAGTAGTGACATCTATACTAAAAAGGTGATTCGCAGGAACTAATTAATGTTGCTAGCCTATATTTTTACAAGATGCAATGATGCTAGATTAAAAGTGCATGCGAAGACACGATTTCAGCGCGCCCGCGCCCCCCCGATCCTCGCGCCCTAGGCTGCAGCCTAATTAGCCTAAGGGTTAATCAGGCCCTGTACCTACATATTAATTAAAATCTCCTTCAGGAAATATGGTAGGCTGGCGAAGTAGATCGTCGACTGTCGATCGATTTTCTCGATGCAGGCGCGTCGTGTGTCAGAGCAGTCTATGAGCAATTTAGAATATTGTACAAAGATCTTTTAAATTCATCAATTTGTATTATATGTTTCTTTGTAGATTTCTTTTTTACAAACCCCGTAAGCAAAATGAAGTATGTTCTTAAAAACGAGCTCTTTCCTGAAGTTTGCCGTAGACATTCCTTCCCAGAATTATTTTAGTCTATAGGTTCGCGTTCGACAACTATCTCGCCTGATGTTTAGCGATGATGTGGTCTACGGTGAAGCACGCTTGCCTAGAAGAAACCTATTCACTCTTGACTTAGAGACCCCAAGGTTGTAGCTATCAGGGAACAAAGACTCCGGAAGAGAGTACCACTCCTTAGCTGTGCGCACAATGAAAGTATTAGCAAAACGCTTTGTGCGTATGGGAGGGATATCCACCATGTACCGATGGTGCATGGCCGTACGCCTTGTAGTCCGATGATGGAAAGGGCTAGGTGGAATCAAGTTGTGCAGTTCCGTCGCGTAATTCCCGAAATGTAACCGATAAAAAACCGACAGGATGGCAACTCGGCGTCGATGTTCGAGGCTCTGGAGCTTTGACGCGACCAGTGCATCTTTGCCAATAAACCTTTTGGCCCGTTTTTCAATCGACTCATGTGAATCAAGCTGGTATTTGGAAGATCCATCCCATAGGTGAGAGCATTGCTCCATGCATGACGCTTTGCTACCCGCTGGGTATGAAGCAAGTTTGCTCCCGATTCAGCTAATGAGGTCAAACCGTGCTCTTCGCATCACCCAGAATTATATCCGTAATGCCGTATTAGCAACACTATCGGATGGTATAAGAAAAATCCTTTTTTTTCCCACACTTTTTGTGGGTTCGATACCTGGCTAGAAATATTTTATTTTTTAAATCTTGTGAAGTAGTTTTAATTTTCATTTTAATCTGGCCAAGGTTCCTTTGAGTGTTTTTCGCTTTTTCTCATAGTTTGAGATTTGGCCATCCACACATACTTGTAAAACTCGCCAGGAACCTTCGCGGACGTTAAAACAGCCCGCCTAAGTTTCATCACAATCGGATTAATGGTTTAGGATTGCATAGATACCTAAATGGTGGTGTAAGTAAACCCAGCAACATCCATTGTGTAGTTACTAGTTTAGCAGTACTAATCACACACACAGACAAACACAAAAGATGATTTTGTTTTGTGTACTATTGAATATTAATAAGTACCTAATCCCGTAAACTATTTTTATTTTACAGAGCTAGAAAATGCTGGTGTAGAAGATATACCCGCACACCATTCTGAGTCAGAGTCAGAAGATGATGTACCCTTAATAGAGTTTGAAACTAATGGAAAAGAAGAACAAGAAGTATCGAGGAAGAAACGAAGAGCCAGTGATACGAAACGTAAGAATTATTTAGTTAATCATTAGGTAAGCGAACAGGCCGACTGGTTTGACAACACGCACTAACCAGAAACAACTTAAAAGGAAAGACATTCTGTCTGTGTCTCTTGAGTAGCATAAATACAATATGTTACTCCTCTCATTAGTTGCACTCGCTGGAGAACACACTCCTACTGCCAAATGTGTGCTTAAAGTATTGAAGGCAAGGTAATGGCAGATACACCAGAAAAGTTATGTGTGTAAGACTTAACCCCAGCTCTCTTTATGCGATATCTGTTAAATACTCAACATTCCGAAGTGCGAATAAATGGAACTTGGCAGTCCTATGCTCAAAGGCGGATCCAGGATTTATTTCTGGGGTCCAGCCAAAAACGGAGTGTGTTCATTCTTTTGCAATGACATTGCCGGATTAAGCCAGCGCGAAGGGCCTGTAGCAAATTATATTTCCCGTTCTTTGGTAGAACTTAGTTTGTTTTTAGGTTCTAACAGTACTTTTAGTGCGTTTCCTTGCTGCATCCGTTCCGAATCCGAATTTGTATATAATCTAAATATATATGTCGCATCAAGGCTGGCCGATTGATGAATACCATCGGGAAGTCAGGACCCTTAGGTTAAGACATCGTGTGTGGGCAGGTCGGTGGGTATAATCGTGCAAATGAAATCACACAAATTATTCGATACACTGAGTATATTCAAATAGACACAAGTTACATTCCTGCTTACTAATATTACGGATCGACACTGATTCTACAACGTCTTAGCTCTACGGCTGTCAGTACTCAACTGCTCTATTCTGCTGTCCCCACTACTCAAGCGGTGCGAAAAAGCGCGCCAATGCGTAGTTGTTCTTGATTGCCGCTAGGGGCGTGCTTGTGATTTGACTTTACGTCCGTACTATTGACTAAACCCGACACGGCCATTCTGCGAGACAGGCGTCCTCGTCTGTTCCTCATTGTCAGGTTCTAACAGTGTATCGAATCATGTGGAAATCCTCAATGGATGTCCTCAGCGCTTGGGGAAAGCTGAGGGGTCTGTCAGACTCCTACTGACTAAAACCACATGGTGTTCTCTAGGCCGTAATTTCTCTTGAGAGGCGAACGTGGAACACACACGTCGCCTTCTCAGGCCTCTCACAGGTGACAGATCCCCAAATCTATCACCCGCAGGCATCATCTTGTCCTTGCTCCATGCCATCTCATGGTCACCTCGTGTTTCACCACACGTCGTCTTAGTCCACTCCATCCTGGCAATCTCCCATCATACAAGGGATGTTTTTCTGAAAAATACAAAATTTTCAAACAGTATTTGCTCGTCCAATCCTGACTCATACTCTGGAGTGAGGAAACATTTTGAAACAATCAAACATGATCATTTAAATCTCTCTATTCACTATTGCAAGGAACGAGTAATTCTATTTCCAATTTAAAGAAAATAGCAACCTCATCGATTTGGTACCTAAAAGCACCCAATCTTCGTGATTACAAAGTTCAAGTACCACTGACAGTCATAAATCTCAAATTAAATCAAGCAAAAGAAACCAACAGGTATCTTATTCACGATATTTAACTATCTCATAGCTCTACTAGCTATCTCATAACTCTCCTAGATATCTCAAAATAGCTCTCTTAGCAATCACAATTGCTCTACTCGCACATCCCTACGATGTCGAGTCAACTCAATTCTCTGAACTCAGAACCTGTTCACACAGAGATTTAGTCTGACATATGTTACGTCAATTCATTATCCAATAGAACCTGTTCACACAGAGATTTAGTCTGACATATGTTACGTCAATTCATTATCCAATAGAACCTGTTCACACAGAGATTTAGTCTGACATATGTTACGTCAATTCATTATCCAATTCATCTACAATCTCAATTGGTACCTGAGCTTTGTGTGTCTTACCAACACAATCTACGCATAGTAATCAAAATTAGAAAGCCAAAATTATTTTAATTTTCGTAATGAGGGCTTGACGATTCGAACGTCATCAACATTAACATGATCTCTCCACACGCGTGACTGCGAGTTTACTTTCCTTTAACTTCATGACTCAATAGGAACTTTCTGTAAGGTTCCTAACACAAACATGAATTTTCACACCAGCCATAGTGTCACACAGACTTACAGGTGCCATACAGGCCTACCGTTGCCATAAAGGACTACAGTTGTCATACAGGCCTATAGTTTCCATAAAGACCTTCAGTTGCCATACAGGCCTATAGTTGCCATAAAGACCTCCTCTTGCCATACAGGCCAACAGTTGCCACACAGGCCAACAGTTGCCACACAGGCCAACAGTTGCCATACAGGCCAACAGTTGCTACTTAGGCTTACAGTTGCCACCTAGGCTCACAGCTGCCACACAACGCTCGGCTATTCCTGACCGAACTAGATTATTGGGTTCGTGAAAATAGGGAAATTTTAGAATCCTACTCTTTAACTAAATCATTACCCTGGGCTATGTACCACTAGTCGCTCGAAACAAACTTTAAAACGCTACTGCAGCAACAACTGCCAAGCTTATAGAAACCCTCGAGTAAAACCTCCAACGCCATGGCTCTCTAGCCGACCAGCAATTATATTGCTCTCACAACGGTCTCTCGGTCTCTCTCTAGACCCCGAACTCCACCAGAGTCCACTGGTACGGTCAAACGTAATGCGTTCGATAGACTGAATTACTCGACACCTTAAGCTTGCTCATTATTATCAAAATCCTTTTATCATCAACATCGACTGGTACATGACCCGCTGGCAACTTCCTTAACCTACAGTGTACTGGTAAGTTCTAAGCGTACCTATTGAAAAGCTTTCGGTGTATAACGATCACCGTCCTGTCATAATCACCTACCGCGGACCTAATACAGGGCCTATTTAGTTTTCGTATCAGAGTTTCCCACAAAACACTCCATTATATAAAGGTCCGACGATCAACAAGTTCAACAACTAAACAAAGTACTTGTAACAATGCTGTTACGGTTTGTTACAATTCATAGGCAATGTGAACTCAACTCATGAAACTTTCATTGTGATTTGTGCACCAACACAAACCAGAAACGTATCTACCAACGATTCTTTACATATCTGCCTCCACATATGCTACAACACATGAGGGGCTCTGTGCACCAACACAGACAAGAATCGCACCAACGATTCTCAAAAATCTAGCGCAATATGTGCTACAACACATGAAGCGCTCTGTGCACCAACACAGAAAGTAATCGTATAAACGATTCTCAAAAATCTAGCGCAAATGTGCTACAACACATAAGCGCTCTGTGCACCAACACAGACAGGAAAAGCACCAACGATTCTAAAAAATCTAGCGAATATGTGCTACAACACATTAATCGCTCTGTGCACCAACACAGGCAGAAATCGCACCAACGATTCCTGGTAGACCCATCGCCACATTTTACTCATGAGGTGCGGTCTAAAGTTTCGAGTATGAGTGTACAAGCCATTCTTAATCAGATTTAGTTTCATTACCAATGTCATCAACTATGACGTCTAATTCTCAAGGAACCTGGTGATCGGGGATCTTTCCCACTAGATTCGCTCTTTTTACTCAAAGATATTGGAGCATAGCGACTGTTAATATCAGGGGAACAATTAAGCCCGATATTATTTGCGTCTTAATAGCTCGTGTGAAGAAGTTTTACGAATTAATTCGGATCAATATTCTTAAAATCTTATTATCAACAGTAACCCTTTACTATCGCACACTAACTCAGTTTTCATGTAAGGAAAACGATCGCGAGATCTACTGCTATCATAATATTACTTTGAAAGCAAGCAAGAGACGAAACAAGATCTTTTCTGAATACAGGTAAATGACCAGTACCGTTACTAACTAACTCGATACAATTTCGTTACTCCACGACATTCCTAACTCGCTTTGCCACTGAAAATCACTAGTTTTGCTGTCATTTTGGATATCTCATCTCCTTCATATGGGATATCTCATCCTATAGTTCGTACTGAACCAAATGTTGAAACTATACCGCCTATAGGAAACTCATTAACTACTTGCTTTTTACTAAGTGTGTTTTAATTACCTAGTGATAGTGCTAGATATAACCACGACCAACTCAGTGGTCAAACATGAACACTCTTAAAGCTCAAACTAGCATCTCTTCACTAGACAACATTCGAACTCACCATCGAAATAACATGGAAGCGACTCACCGAGTATTCCATTCCAAACTTGCGAGCGCCCGACTTCACAGCTGTGGTCGTAATGTTCGGCTACCACCTGCGAACTGCTAAGCCTGCCGTCCGTCGGTCTCAACCTCTCAGATGTTGACCTTCACATTCAGCGTTTGAACCGCTAGCCTGCAGCAGAGGCTCCATTGCGACGCAATATGGTATCTGAAACGTGAAAAACATTACGAGAGTATATGTTCACACAGTTATCTTAACCATACTCAGATTTGATGGAAATTAACCGGTGCAGCGGTGTAGTAAACTAAACCGGCACAGCAAAATGGGCGATTGTGGACATGAACCACACATTACAGGGTCCTAAGTGTCCAGGTAGGTATATGGCCTTTAGAGAATTCAATGAATGCCATAGCATTTTAAGTCGCAATTAACGAGGTCTGGTAGGGTTTACCACCTTTTAAATAGTTTCCGACCACAAAAGAAGAGTACTATGCTTCTTCTCAAACTTAGTTAACTCTTACTACATGAAACTATCACACTAAAAAACTAAACAAAATATTTCATTTAGAATTGTCATAATTTCCAGACTGAAATGTAAGGTAGGTACGTCACTGTCACCATATCGTTCTAACTTCCAAACAATAATAGTCGGAAAAGGCCAGTCAAGGGTTATGGCCAGTGATAGTAGAATAATACTTGACCAGCGATAACTAACATGAGATTATGGACCTGACATGGGCCATACCGTAAACAAAACCAGAATTTTGAATAATGGAACACACTTTTCCATAGTCATAACAAAATGAAAACGACTCACCAGATTGGCATAAAGATCCGTGTGTATGGATCTTTTCAGTCGTCTACACGCTCCTCCTTGACCTGTCCAGATCCTGGTTGTTGCAAGCCTCCTTGTTGCTCCGTTCCGGACTGATTTTTGATTATTCAATACCGAGGGTAGTCGCAACTGACACCACGATTTTTTTTTGCAAGAATGTAACCGACATTTTCACTAGCTTTGTTTTTACGTGTGATCTCATTAGCACGATCGAATCCCACTTCTGATGTCGCATCAAGGCAGGCCGATTGATGAAAACCATCGGGAAGTCAGGACCCTTAGGTTAAGACATCGTGTGTGGGCAGGTCGGTGGGTATAATCGTGCAAATGAAATCACACAAATTATTCGATACACTGAGTATATTCAAATAGACACAAGTTACATTCCTGCTTACTAATATTACGGATCGACACTGATTCTACAACGTCTTAGCTCTACGGCTGTCAGTACTCAACTGCTCTATTCTGCTGTCCCCACTACTCAAGCGGTGCGAAAAAGCGCGCCAATGCGTAGTTGTTCTTGATTGCCGCTAGGGGCGTGCTTGTGATTTGACTTTACGTCCGTACTATTGACTAAACCCGACATATAATTATTCATAAATAATCTGTATTACGATATGACAGATAGAGTTCGGATCTAGTGCGCAATCCCTTCTACAAGTAGTAGTACTACGACTACTTCACACTACATTTCTCGGATTCGGCTCGGATGCAGTGTGAAACCGCTCTTACAAGACCACATTTATCGACGTAACACTAGCCGAGCGATGTGTCTAAACAAAGATGTTCTTTTCCTCGTGCTTGTTACCACTAAAGTTACTGGAACCAAATTACTTTACAACAAATGCTAATGATATTGATTGAATGGCTGGTGCAAATGATTTTTGTAAGGGAAGGGCAGATGCAAGATCGAGCTCGAAAATATAGCACTTCTTATTGGTTTTATTTTTACCATTTTGGACGAAAATGGAGTATATATCGTTTTTTATTTTATTTCAATAGGTGCACCCGCAGCAAAGAAACCGAGGCTGGATCTGCAAAAGGAAAAAATCGAAAATTCAATATCACCCAAGTATAAGAACAACGAGAAAGCATATTCAAATAATACAAAAAAAGCTAATAAAAGTAAATCTATTAGTAGTAAAAAGAAAAATGCTATTTCAAGTAAAACTGTTATTAAAGGTAAACCAAAAGTTACTAATAATACTTTTTGTAATAATAAAGATGTTGTAAAAAAGAAAAGTAAAGGAAATATTGCATTAACTCATTGTGATAATGCTAACAAAGATGAATTTAAATGTAAAATATGTAACTACAAAGGTATTAACAGTAGTGATATTAAGAGACATAGCTTACGACACAATAATGTATATGTTAAAGTTAGACCATATAAATGTGATATTTGTCACAAAAGTTTTAGTAAGCAAGATAATTTAAAAATACATATTCGTTCACACACTGGTGAGAAACCTTACAAATGTGATATTTGTCAGAACAGTTATAGTCAGCGAGGCCATTTGAAAACACACATTCGTTCACACACTGGTGATAAACCTTACAAATGTGACATTTGTCTGAACAGTTTTAGTACGCAAGAATATTTAAAAATGCACATTCGTTCACACACTGGTGAGAAACCTTACAAATGTAACATTTGTCAGAACAGTTTTAGTAGGCAAGGTACTTTAAAAATACACATTCGTTCACACACTGGTGAGAAACCTTACAAATGTGATATTTGTCAGAACAGTTTTAGTACCCAAGGTATTTTAAAAATACACATTCGTTCACACACTGGTGAGAAACCTCATAAATGTGACATTTGTCAGAACAGTTTTAGTACCCAAGGTAGTTTAAAAATACACATTCGTTCACACACTGGTGAGAAACCTTACAAATGTGATATTTGTCTGAACAGTTATAGTCAGCGAGGCCATTTGAAAACACACATTCGTACACACACTGGTGAGAAACCTTACAAATGTGATAGTTGTCAGAACAGTTTTAGTAGGCAAGGTAGTTTAAAAAGACACATTCGTTCACACACTGGTAAGAAACCTTAAAAATGTGATATTTTTCTGAACAGTTTTAGTACGCAAGACCATTTAAAAATACACATTCGTTCACAAAATGAATGAATCAGCAAATTTCTTTGTAATATCATTTTTAAAACACACACAATACATGAGGTACCTAATTTAACTGTCAGTAAGTAGTATTACATACATCTTTGTTGTTTCACGCGAAAAACGAAAAGAAAGTGCTAACGGTACGCCAGCTGTACGTACTGCTTACGAAAATGCTCCAACGTTCCAACTTATCCGGGGAAAGGAGGAAACGCATAGCCCTCTCCAGAAGAAACTACACAATATGTGGGTCGACTGCGGTAAATACTTCCTTCGCGCAAAGATACTATCCATTCCAATTTTTTTCTCTTTCCATTGTCGAGAGAGACTGGATTCTGCGACACAGGGTATCCTAGTTTAGGATCCAGTGTCACATCCTTATACTGTAACATTCTTTTATTGAATCAATAATTTTTTTTTTTTTTTTTTTTTTTTATTCCTTGGAGGTGAATTGTTTAATAAATTGAATAAAATTATAAAGATCGCGAACTGTCATCTTTCAAGTTTATAATTTTACATTTACATTCAAGTTGAATGTAAATGTAAAATTATAAAATGGTTACTTAAACCACAGATAATATAATACTAGCAGCGACTGATCAAGAAGTCTGACCGCCCTAGGCTAATTATGAGGACGCGCCCCCGCCTGGTGTGTTACGGTCGGCCTAAAAAGTAGTACATTCGTTTTGACTTTGTGACCTATAAAAGTTTTCAGATCGATCTGTAAGCGAAACTAACGTTGTCCTTTATTATGCACGACATTCAACCTTAGGGTGGCAAACCATTTTTAGCTGACCGTAAATAAAGGCAAAGCACCTCACGCATTATACGACCAAAATCATGACAAGTGACTGCAGGCTACCAAGTAGAAAATCAAATCCATGTCGTGTTTGGCCGCATGACTTGTATTGGCTTAGTTTCTATCGACAACTTAGTTGTTGCGGCCATTGACCATGAGCGTGGTCATAGTTTGTGAAATTGTTGAGTAGTTTTTAAATATTTACTTCTTTTGTTATCTTTAAAAATGACGAGAGGAGGATAAGGGAAAGTTCCACATTTCGACACTAATTTCAACGCATTTTTGGGCGCGAATAAATACCACAAGAAGACGGAAAATTGCAAAACGGCCTCCATACAGGGATAGATTAGTAGTTCAACAATGCAAATAATTTCTATGACTTTAAAAAAAAAAGCCTAAGATCAAAATGTAGATAATTAAATTATCTTTGAGATGGTGTTGATTTCATTAAAATACGCCCATCGGTTTTGGTGTGATTGTCGTGTTTTTGTCCGTTTTAGACATAACTTTATAAATTAATTACACTATGTTATACAATTAAAACTCAAAATATGCTTAGATTAAATTATTAAAAAAATAGTCTAATATAACATATATTTTTTTCAAAGAATTACGATTAGCCATTTAGACGTGATTCTCATTTTAAAATCAGCTACTCAAGGGAATCGGCGCCTTAATAGTGCATGCGAAGACACGATTTCTACGCGCCCCCCAGATCCTCGCGCCCTAGGCTGCAGCCTAATTAGCCTAAGGGTTAATCAGGCCCTGAATACTAGCATACAGATACCTCATCCCATACAAAGAAACCGTGCCGACGTAACTAGCGTTTTTCATCTGATTAATCTTGTTATTTTTGTGAGTACATCAATCGCGTTCGTTCCCGTTCCACGGCAATAGATGGTGTTAGCAGCGACTTTGCAAGAAGGGTTACTGGGATTTACTTTTATTCCTAGATGGCGTTAAAAGCGCACTGTACTTTTGTACTGCTACTACAATCCTACAATGTCAGATCTTGACCTTGAATTTTATTTTATTTGAAGTCGCATTCTTAAATGCCTACTTTGCAGTGGCGCATGACTTAAGATTTATCAGTACCTAAAATAGTGTAGGGCTTTTATCAGTAGGTATAAATACTACTCAAAATTAATTCATTTGGTTTTTATTCGAGTTGGTATTTTATCCAAAACAGTGGAATTTTCGTTTCTGGTGTAGGAACCTACCTCACGTTGATGTCATTTTACAAAAAAAAAAGATTTGATAGCATGAATAGGTCAATATTTTACCATAATTACCTACTTACTTTAATCACTTTCAAACATTAAAAATAACAATAGGAGATATTTATTATAATGTTTGTCATGTACCTACATACATTTTTGTGGTGTAGGTCCTGTACCTAATGTTTATTTACGTCAAACACGATGTTAGGCGCCGATTCCTTTGACGTCACGTCTAAACGGCTAGTCGTAATTTTTTGGAAAAAACATGTGTTACATTAGACCATTTTCTTAATAACTTGATCTATAAAAATTTACAGTTTTATTCGAATAACATATTGTAATTAATTTGTAAAGTTATGTCTAAAACGGACAAAAACACGACAATCGCACCAAAAGCGCTGGGCGTATTTTAATAAAATCGACACCATCTCAAAGACAATTTAATTATCTAAATTTTGATCTGAGGCTTTTTTTTAAAGTCATAGAATAATAAGGAAAGTACAACAAACTACCTACTAAATTTTGGGTCGCGCGGGTGTAAACGAGTGCGCGTTTTGTTCCTTCAAGGTCGTTGTCGTTAGTCGTCGTTCTTCTGCCAGTGGCTTCGCAAGCGTGAAAAGTGTATTCTTGTGTTCACTGATTTTTCCGTCAATTTGGGACCGATTTTGAAAATTCTTTTCGTGTTTAAAACGGTATACTCCCGAGGTGGTCCCAATGTCACCAAATCAGAACCTGATGATGGGATTCCAAGGAAATCGAGGGAATTCTTCAAATATTATAGGTATACAAATAGCAATTTTGGTATTTTCATCAACAATAAAATTGTTTGCACTCAGAAAGTATAATTTGGTGAAGTGGTAGATGGTAGGTACTGATGAAAATGGTACCATCGAACTGATCTGATGATGAAGCCGGAGGGTAGGTACTGGAACGCCAAAATAAAACAATGTATCCTAGTCGTGTTTGGGCTTATTGGAATCGTTATGAGATGTAGGTACTTTGGCTATAAATTATTTCATGGAAATTTGAGGTAGGTACCTACCTACCAACACTAAAAAAAAACCGGCCAAGTGCGAGTTGGACTCGCGCACGTAGGGTTCCGTACCATTATCGCAAAAAACGCCAAAAAAATCACGTTTCTTGTATGGGAGTCCTACTTAAATATTTATTTTATTCTGTTTTTAGTATTTGTTGTTATAGTGGCAACAGAAATACATCATCTGTGAAATTTCAACTATCTAGCTATCACGGTTCATGAGATACAGCCTGGTGACAGACAGACAGACCTATTATGTTACAAATAAGGATAAGGTATCCCTAGAACAAGATATAAACAGCACTCTAAGTGATATTATAAAATGGCTTAATAACAACAATTTGAAAATGAATTTTGACAAAATTAAAATTATGATATTTCGCAATCGTAAAGCCCAATTTACTGATATTAATGTACTATATACAGGGAACAAAATAAATGAGATAGCAACTACAAAATTCTTAGGCATGTCAATTGATTGTAATTTGAATTGGAAGACACATGTTGATACCTTAAATCAAAAATTAAATAAGCAATCATACGCCCTACATATGCTGGCAAAATCGGTAAACACCTCTGCTGTACTTGCAGCATACCATGGCTACGTGGGATCCTTGATAAAGTATGGTATTATATTCTGGGGTCATTCCACCAAAAGGATATGGCATTCAAGGTGCAAAAGCGGTGTATTAGGGGTATGTCTAATATCAACCAGATTGATAGCTAAAGGCCATATTTTATCAAGCATAATATATTAACATTGCCGTCTGTCTACATTTATGAGATTGCTAGCTTTGCAAGAACTAACAAACATCTTTTTGATAAGTACAGAAGTAGGCGGCATAGTAATAAAATTTGTTGCAAATCTTATAAGACAGCCTTATATGCCAAAAGCATTTTCAGTATGGCGCCGCGTATATACAATCACTTGCCAAAGTCCATACTAGAAACTCCATCCATCGACGAATTCAAAAAGAAATTAAAAAGATTCTTGCTATGTAAATGTTATTGTAGTATTCAGGATTACTTGAAGGAGGATGTAAGGACATATTGTTGATGTGACTGGTGCACAAATTTTATTATTAATATTATTACTTTGATTTTACTTTGACATTTATTTACAAATATATCTTGACATTCTTATTTAATACCTGACATTTAATTATTAATTGATCTAGTGACATTGTTATTTGGTTCATGATTGTTGTGTTTTGTTATTATTGCCGTGGTGAAATTACCAAATAATACACTAATTTAATTATTATATATTATTATCTTGACATTCTCATTTTATGCCTGACATTTAAATTAATCTGGTGATATTACCATTTCTTTCTTGATTGTTGTGTTTCAGTATTATTTGCCGTGGTGAAATTACCAAACTAATGCACGAATTAAATTATTATATACATTATCTTGACATATTTTTTTTTTTTTTTTGTCTTCTTTTATATTTTTATTGTAAAATGTGCCTTAAGTTATAAATAAACGATATTATATTATTATTATTATATTTTCATTTAATATATGACATTTTAAATTAAATTTTTCTAGTAACATTATTGATTGCTTCATTTGTTGTTTCATTGTTATTTGCCACGCGGTGAAAATGAAATTGAAAATCATTTTTATTATTATCTCCTTTATTTATCTGTTTTCTTATTATTTACATTTTTAAATATTTTTATAAAATAAATTGAAAAACAAAAACATTTAAAAATATAAAAAATAGAGGCCCACCGGAATCGGGAACAGGGTCCAAGCTACCGGCGGTCAGGGCTCCAGAGAGAGGAACCTCCTAACGCTACGCGCCGTGTCCAGGAGTACCGCTTTCTGGATCAAGCCCTTGATCCAGCTGCCCAACGAGAGCCTCTTCAGATGTTCGTCGAGGCTCTTGGCTATTATGCCATTGGCCGTCACGACTATCGGCACAATGACTGCTGTATTTACATCCCACATGTCGACAACCTCGCGAGCCAGATCAAGATACTTGCTTTTCTTATCTCTCTCAGCCTTCACGAGGTTCTCGTCATGGGGGACCGCTATATCAACAATCATTGCGCGACGCTCTAGTCGGTCTATCACCACTATGTCAGGCTTAATTGGCAACAATAGTCCTGTCAGTGATGATAGACCGATCCCAATACAACATGACATTGCCATTTTCGAGAACTGGGTCGGGCACATACTTATAGTAAGGCACTTCCGATTCCACAAGATTGTATTTAAGAGCAAGTTGCTGGTGGATAATCCTGGCTACAAGGTTGTGTCTATGCAAATAGTCTCCGTTAGCTAGACTAGAACAACCGGAGATAATGTGACGGATGGATTCCCCAGGCCGGTGACATGCCCGACAGATGTCAACCGTGCCATCTTTCACAATGTATTTCTGGTAGTTGTTCGTCATCATAACTTCGTCCATAATCGCAAAGACAAAACCTTCGGTTTCCCCAAAAAGGTCACCAAATCGCAACCAGGCCACGGACGCCAAAAAATCTAATCGGGCCCATGTAGAACCCGGTAGAAGCGTCCGTGAAGCTCCTTGCTCTGCCATACCTCCATGCGGTCATTAGTATCTAATACTGTAGGTTTGCGCCAGTTCTCGTTAGCCAAGGAGAGCGGGGTAAGGCCCTTGTCCACTGCTACCACATCTCGATGCATACCCACGTCAGCGGCCTGGAAGTATTCCCTAAGACTGCATACCACGCGGTTGTGCAGGGTCTTAGCATTTAAAAAGCCACGACCCCCGCTCTCTTAACCAGGGCGTCAAGTTCTGTCCGAGTCCATTTGAGTATGCCGAAAGAGTACATCAAGACCGGCATGACCCAGCCGTTGAAGGCGCGCACCGTTCCCGCCTGATAAAAGACTATTTAGTACTTTTTTCAGGCGGCCAAAGAAGCGTTCCTTCAACGATTGTTTCACGTCAGTAACATTGATGCCTAGTGCTTCCGACATACCCAAATACTTGTAAGTCTCAGTTGAGGAAAGGGATCTAAGGTGTATGGAGTCCGAGAGTTGTATTCCCACGGATAATCTCCCCTCGCTTTACATGCATGATTGCACATTTGTCCACACCAAATTCCATCCTGATGGTGTCACTGAAGGTTTCTGTTACCTTCAGTAGCTTCATCAGTTGCAAGTTGTTGGGGGCAAAGAGCTTCAAATCATCCATGTAAAGGAGGTGTGATATAACCTGACCACCTCTCCTCAACCGATAGCCCAGGCCTGAACCCTCCAGCAGTGTACTGAGAGGGTTCAGGGCTAAACAAAACCACAGAGGACTCAATTGTATTATTATTATTATGAAATTGTTATTATTGAATTATTACTGAATTTAATTTATTTTTTATTATTGGACTGTTATTATTGAATTGTTGTATTATTTTTTATGGAATTGAAGAATTGTTTTTATTGAATTATGATTTGTTTATTAATTTTAGTTTAATTGGTTTGCCTGTCTGTGTTTAATGTGTGAATTTAAATTATTAATATTATTCGTGTTATGTGCATATATAATTATTGACTCTCTGCACGTGTTGGGTCAAACTGTGAGTGCAGAGAGTAATTGCAATAAATAAATATGTCGCATCAAGGCTGGCCGATAGACGTAAACCATCGGGAAGTCAGGATGTATTCCCTTAGGTTAAGACATCGTGTGTGGGCAGGTCGGTGGGTATAATCGTGCAAATGAAATCACATAAGTTATTCGATACACTGGGTTTATTCAAATAGACACAAGTTACATTCCTGCCTACTAATATTACGGATCGACACTGATTCTACGACGTCTTAGCTCTACGGCTGTCAGTACTCAACTGACTCAACTGCCCTATTCTGCACCGCGATAGTGCTTATAAAAGCGCGCCAATGCGCGAGTTGCTCTTGATTGCCGCTAGGGGCGTGCTTGTGATTTGACTTTACGTCCATACTATTGACTAAACCCGACACGGCCATCCTGCGAGACAGGCGTCCTCGTCTGTTCCTCATTGTCAGGTTTTAACAGTGTATCGAATCATGTGGAAATCCTCAATGGATGTCCTCAGCCCTTGGGGAAAGCTGAGGGGTCTGTCAGACTCCTACTGACTAAAACCACATGGTGTTCTCTAGGCCGTAATTCTTCTTGAGAGGCGAGCGTGGAACACACACGTCGCCTTCTCGGGCCTCTCTCAGGTGACAGATCCCCAAATCTATCACCCGCAGGCATCATCTTCTTGTGCTTGCTCCATGCCATCTCATGGTCACCTCGTGTTACACCACACGTATCAGTCCACTCCATCCTGGCAATCTCCCATCATACAAGGGATGTTTTTCTGAAACATACAAAATTTCCAAACAGTATTCGCTCGTCCAATCCTGACTCAAACTCTAGAGTGAGGAAACATTTTTAAACAATCAAACATGATCATTTAAATCTCTCTGTTCACTATTGCAAGGAACGAGTAATTATTTCCAATTTAAAGAAAATAGCAACCTCATCGATTTGGTACCTAAAAGCACCCAATCTTCGTGATTACAAAGTTCAAGTACCACTGATAAGTCATAAATCTCAAATTAAATCAAACAAAAGAAACAATATACCATGTTTCTTATTCACGATTTTTAACCACCACATAGCTCTACTAGCTATCTCATAGCTCTTTTAGCTATCTCAATTGCTCTACTCGCACATCTCCACGATGTTGAGACAACTCGACTCTCTGAACTTAGACCTTGTTCACACAGAGATTTAGTACTTACTACTTTATCTACAATCTCATTTGGTACTCGAGCTCTGTGTGTCTTACCAACACGATCTACGCATAGTTATCAAAATTTGAAAACCAAAACTATTTCAATTTTCGTAACGAGGGCTTGACGATTCGAACGTCATTAACATTAACATGATCTCTTCACACGCGTGACTGCGAGTTTACTTTCCTTCATGACTCAATAGGAACTTTCTGTAAGGTTCCTAACACAAACGTGACTTTTCACACCGGCCATAGTGTCACACATACTTCCAGTTGCCATACAGGCCTATAGTTGCCATAAAGGACTACAGTTGTCATACAGGCCTATAGTTTCTATAAAGACCTTCACTTGCCATACAGGCCAACAGTTGCCACACAGGCAAACAGTTGCCACACAGCGCTCGGCTACTCCTGACCGAACTAGATTATTGGGTTCGTTAAAATAGGGATTTTTTTTTAGAACCCTACTCTTTAACTAAATCATTACCCTGGGCCATGTACCACTGTCGTTCCAAACAATCTTTAAAACTCTACTGCTGCAACAACTGCCAAGCTTATAGAAACCCTCGAGTAAAACCTCCAACGCCATGGCTCTCTAGCCGACCAGCAATTATATTGCTCTCACAACGGTCTCTCGGTCTCTGTCTAAACCCCGACCTCCACCAGAATCCACTGGTACGGTCAAACGTAATGCGTTCGATAGACTGAATTACTCGACACCTTGAGCTTGCTCATTATCATCAAAATCCTTTTGACATCAACATCGACTGGTACATGACCCGCTGGCATCTTTCTTAACCTACAGTGTACTGGTAGGTTCTAAGCGTACCTATTTAAAGCTTTCGGTGTAATACGATCACCATTCTGTCATAATCACCTATCACGGACTTAATACAGGGCCCATTTAGTTTTGGAACCAGATATTTCCACACAATACTTCATCGGAAAAAGGTCCGACGATCAAAAAGTTCAACAACTAAAACTAAGTTATTGTAAAAATTCTATTACTCTTTACCATAATCTAAAGGCAATGCACACTCAACTCATGAAACTTCTTCGTTGACCCATCGCCACATGTTACTCATGAGGTGCAGTCCAAAGTTCTGAGTATGACAAGTGTACAAGCTATCAGATTTGGTCTCACTACCATTGTCATTAACTATGACGTCTAATTCTCAAGGAACTTGGTGATCGGGGATCCTTCTCACAAGATTCGCGCCTTTTACTCAAAGATCTTGGAACATACCGACTGTTCATATGAGGGGAACAATTAAGCCTGATAATATTTGCGTGATAATAACTCGTATAAAGGAGCTTCACGAATTAACTTTGATCAATATCGTTTAAAATCAAATTATCAACAGTAACCCTTTACTATCGCACACTAACTCAGTTTTCATGTAAGGAAAACGATCGCGAGATCTACTGCTATCATAATATTACTTTGAAAGTAAGCAAGTGAATTCAGATCTAAAGACGGTGGTTGTAAATCGTTACGCAACATAAGATCTGTTCCGAATACACGCAAATGACCAGTATCGTTACTAACTCGATACAATTGCCTTCGCCCAACGACTTTACTAACTCGCTTTGCCACTGAAAATGACTAGTTGTTAAGTCACTTTGGATAGATCATCTTCTTCATCATCTGCCTAGCCTTTGCCCAACTATATTGGGGTCGGCTTCCAGTCTTACCGGATTCAGCTAAGTGCCAGTGTTTTACATGGAGCGACTGCCTATCTGACCTCCACAACCCAGTAACTGGGTAACACTGAACTTACCCCTTGGCAAGACTGCTGTCAGATCTCAAGCTTCTGACTACCCGTAACGACTGTCAAAGATCTTCAAATGACAGCCGGGACCAACGGCTTAACGTGCTTTCCGAGGCACAAAGGAAACTCGGTATGTTGAAATGGTCACCCATCCACGGAACGACCTCGTCAAGCGTTGCTTAACCTTGATGATCGACCCGTGCGGCTGTTATTATTTAGCCACGAGCTCATCTTCTTATGGGATATTTAATCCTAAAGTACGTACTGAATCAAATGTTAAAACTATTCCGCCAATAGGAAACTCATTAACTACTTGCTTTTTAGTAAGTGTGTCTTAATTAGCTAGTGATAGTGCTAGATATAACCACGACCAACTCTGTGGTCAAACATGAACACTCTTAAATTTTGAAATAGCATCTCTTCACTAGAGAACATTCGACCTCACTATCGAAATAAAATAGAAGCGACTCACCGAGTATTCCATTCCAAACTTGCGCGCGCTTGACCTCACAGCTGTTGTCATAACGTTCGGCTACCACCGGCGAACTGCTAGCCTGCCGTTCCTCTTAACCTCTGAGATGTTGACATGTCAGCCATCTACAGCAACTGAACCGCTAGCCTGCAGCAGAGGCTCCACTACGACGCAATATGGTATCTGAAACGTGAAAAACATTACGAGAGTATATGTTCACACAGTTATCTTAACCATACTCAGATTTGATGGAAATTAACCGGTGCAGCGGTGTAGTAAACTAAACCGGCACAGCAAAATGGGTTATTGTGGACATGAACCACACATTACAGTGTTCCATGTGCCCAGGTAGGTAGATATATGGGCTTTATAGAATCCAATGAATGCCATAGCATTTTAAGTCGCAATTTCTAGGCCTGGTAGGGTTTACTACCTTTTAGACAGTCTGGCCCTCCGACGACCACAAAAGAAGAATACCATGCTTCTTCTTAGTTAATTCTCACTACATAAAACTATCACACTACAAAAGTAATCAGAATATTAATTTGGAATTATCATAATTTCCAGACTAAAATGTAAGGTAGGTACGTCACTGTCACCATATCGTTCTAACTTCCAAACAATAATAGTCAGCTAAGGCCAGTCAAGGGTTATTGCCTATTGCCAGTGATAGTAGAATAACTCTCCAATTAAAACAAAACTTGACCATCGATTGTAACTAAAGTGAAATTATGAACTGACACGGGCCTCCCCAACGATCCACTGACCGCCATACCGTACACAAAATCTTAATTTTGAATAATGATTACTCTTGGCCATAGTCATAACAAAATGAAAACGACTCACCAGATTGGCATAAAGATCAGTGTGTATGGATCTTTCCACACGTCCACACGCTCTCTTTGACCTGTCCAGCTCCTTGGTTGTTGCTAGCCTCCTTGCTGCTCCGTTACGGACTGGTTTTTTCATTATTTTGTTTTCGAGGGTAGTCGCAACTGACAGCACGATATTTTTTTTGCAAGA
>CAOCPI010000116.1:0-15629 GCA_948252205.1 Orthosia incerta
AACGCCAAAGTCTTTTCTTATGCCGACGACACGGCTATTGTTTTCTCTGGAAGCTCTTGGAATGACGTAGAGCAAAGTGCATCATGTGGCATGGCCCAAATAGCTAAATGGCTAAATAATAATTTGCTGACATTGAACACCTCAAAAACAAACTATATATGCTTTAGTATCTGTAATCGTACACAACCAAATAAGGACTTCACAATTAAAGTTCACGAATGTGGTGACATTAAAAACAAAAACTGTATGTGCCATACCATTGACCTTATCAATGGTAGGGCACATACAGTTTACATTTTACATACACCAAATATTTAGGTGTCATGATTGACCAGAGATTATCCTGGTATCCTCACCTTGAGCAAGTCTCTAACAGGGTGCGGAAACTTAGCTGGATTTTTAAAACTTTGAGACATGTTGTTCCAAAAAGTGCCAACAATACCGGAGACCCATTTAGAAACCTATTAAAGGACATATATATCGCTCTGGTGCAGTCAGTTTTGATTTACTGCATCCCTATATGGGGAGGTGCAGCTAAGTCCAAATTTATTGGGCTGGAACGAGTGCAACGAGCCCTGATAAAAATAATGTTTTTTAAAAGGATTAGATATCCCACCGAGAAACTTTATCAGATAAGTGATTTGCTTTCGGTGAGAAAATTATATATATTACATACGGTTCTGAAAAAACACAAAGAGCTGCATCATGATACCGCTATGTTATCTAAAAGAAGGAAAGATATTATAGCACCGATACCACAAACAAAAACCAGGTTTGGTAGTAGGCAACACGGAAAACGATCATCTCAACTTTACAATAAAATTAATAAAGAGATATATGTATACACCAAACAATATTATGAATGTAAAAAGCTTATAACTAAATGGATAAAACCACTCGCATATGAGGAAACGGAAACTCTCCTGCAGCACGCATCATAATTCAATCTCGTGGCATTTATTTACTTACATGGACAACTTATAGGTACACGAACACACCTCACACACATAAACACTCCACACATACATAAATACCTTACACACACATATACACTCCATACACACTCACAAACCCAACTCACATAATACCCATAACTCAGACTCATTTGATAAGGTGATATAAAATAACAGTCTTCTCTAATTCTCTTTTGTATTCATTTAATTTATTTTCTTAAAATGTATAAATAGTAAAAAGTGGCATAATTTTTTGTTATTTAAGTAAATATAAGTTGCGGAAGAGTGGAGTGTCCTAATACAGGCATTTACTTGCTTAAAAGGACACTTCTGACACTAGCTATGTACTACAAAAATTGTTAAAGAAAATAAACTATTTGTATTTGTATTTGTACCGATTTGTTTGTAATTTATCTCAGACTAATTCCAAATTCAAATTTTTGAAAATTCTTTTGTTTCGGTGGCATAAAAATGTCTTGATGTGTAGGAGAGGGAATTTTCATTGGTACGAAATTTAGAAAACAATACGAATTACGTTTAGTTACAGTTTTTTTTCATTTTTAAACGAAAGATAAAGTTAAAATTGAGGTATTGTAGCCAGGCAACGCCAACATTTGACGAGAGCGGAGATGTTACGAGCTGTGGGAATGCTGGAAGCTGGGTCTGTTCAGCATAATGTTGCTGAGGCCATAGGGACCCACCAAAATGTAATTTCAAGATTGTGGAAACGCTATTGTGGCACAGGTGAAGTAGCGGAGAGGCACCGGGGGCCAAGTCGCATCACTACCCCCAGACAAGACCGATTTTTGCAAATTACTGCGCGAGCTCAACCAAATGCAACGGTGACTCAATTGGTCCAAAGGCTGCGAGTGGAACACCAAGTGCTTGTGAGTGACCAAACTGTAAGAAGGCGACTGCATGAAAGCAATCTACGCTCTCGTAGACCACTCCGGGTCCCACCTTTACGGAGAGGCAATCGTGGACGACGATTAGAATGGGTTCGGAACCACGTGGACTGGGGCCGTGAGCAATGGTCCAATGTGCTGTTCACGGATGAATCGAGGTTCGTCTTCCATCCATATTCACGAAGGACGCGTGTTTGGCGAGTTCCTGGACGATGAAGCCGTCTTCAGAACCCTCAGGAAGTTCACCCATACCAAGGAGGAACAATTATGGTTTGGGCAGGAATTCGTCTTGGAGGACGGACGGATCTCGTTTGGGTGCGGGGCAATATGACGGCAGAACGATACGTCCAACAGGTGCTGGGGCCCATAATCTTGCCCCACGGAACACAAATGGGGCAAGACTTCCTGCTCATGCACGACAATGCCCGGGCACACACGGCGAGAACGGTAGCAGCTTGGTTACATACACATAATGTTAGGGCCTTAGACTGGCCTGCTCAATCGCCAGATCTAAATCCCATTGAGCATGCGTGGGATATGCTGCAAAGAAGAGCTCTGAAGGAAGTGCCTGAAATTCTGGCTACAGAAGATCAACTTTTTGCGCACCTCAGAAGGACATGGGACAATATTCCGCAGCAAGACATTGACAACCTTGTTCTGAGCATGCCGAATCGTTGCCGATGTGTTATGAACATCATGGGCGCTTTCTCAGACTACTAACTTCAAGCTTATAAACACAAATTAAATGATTTTTCTATTTTTTTCAGTTTTTACTCATAAATTAAAAGTTAATTCATATACGGTTTCCGTCTATGCTTCATTTTTTTCCATAAAATCCTAAAATTTTAATCGAAGTACCTTAACCATTATTAAAAAATGGTAGAATATTAAATAACGTATCTTTTAAATATATACATGTCATATAAATAATTAACACATTGATAGTAATTCGCTTTTTTAAAAATATGTCTAGACCGTGTTGATGTATGTACTTCCATGATTTTTTTCACATATCCAAAAGCGCGCACCACCTGCCCCGCGTCTCCCATCGTTGGGGCGCCGACAAATTATAGCACGTCAACACCGGGACGCTTACTCGGCTGCCGTTATTGCTGCTCCTGCAAAAGATCAGCGGCAATCCAAGCAAGCAAGGGGTGCCCATGGGCCTTCTGATCAGGTTCGAAGCTCATTGCCAGCGATAACAAGAACAGGACAAACCGATGAAGAAGGCTTCGTTCGAGTGGTGAACAAGAAGAAGTCTGCTTGTCGCAATCAGTGCGGTTTCACACTGACAGCGCCGAACATGTTGCTGCGTCCCGCTATTCCTTCGACGCAGCTGTACGTTTCACATCTGCATCACTCCACGAAGGTAGAAGAGGTCGTGGAGTACATAAAGATCAAGACTAAATTCTCCCTCAGAGTCGAGCAGTTGGAGTCGCGTCACAAGATTAATTTCAAATCTTTTGTGGTGCTGGTTCTGACTCATCATTTGGAGATCTTCATGAAGGAAGAATTTTAGCCAACGGGTGTCATGTATCGGCGTTTCCGCAGAAGGCTACATGACACCACGACTCAGCGCAATACGTCGCCGACCCAACGTATTAAATAGATTTGTGTTGACTTTGTTAAGAATTATGAATTCGTTTATTTTTGTATGTTTATTTTGTGTATTTTATCTATAACTAAGGCCTTAGTTGCCCGAAAAAAAAACAACCATTTAGCTGGCAGTAGTGGCACTTGACTGACAAAAATTATACTATATAAAACTGCATTACCACTCACTCACTCACTGACTCACTCATTGACATAATTGTTCTCCCAGATGGTGGATGGGGAGGTGGGTATATTTTGACAGATTCGTAAACAAGTAACTCCCGTGAGTATGGGAAAAGTGCCAAACCTCCCCTTTCCCCCCCCCCTCCTCCCCCCCTCTATCGTTTCTCGGAAACTAAGGTACCCGTATTTTTTGTTTTTTACGGATTCGTTTAGAGGAGGCTCGGAAAAGTAAAAACCATTTTTCAAAGTTGACCCCCTGGCCCCCCTTCTCCCCCCCTTTAAGTGGATCTCGGAAGTTGAGAGACTTGGAACATTTCTTTTTTCAGATTCATATAAAGGGGCAATGCTATAGTCACAAACAAACCATTTTTCAAAGTTGACCCTCTTGCCCCCCTTCTGCCCCCCCCCCCCCCCCGTTTTGGCGAATCTTTTTTTTTCAGTTTTTTTTACGGATTCAGCGTAGGGACCCCGAATGGAGCGAACCTAGGAGACCGAGTGCAGTAACGAAGGTTGAGTGGGTGAAGCGAAACTCAATGCCTGGCGACGACAAGCAAACATTAGGGTCATGTTTTTTGGAACAATGTTTAGGGTAGGTGTAGGGTAGGTTTAGGGTAGGTGTAGGGTAGGTGTAGGGTAGGTGTAGGGTAGGTGTAGGGTAGGTGTAGGGTAGGTGTAGGGTAGGTGTAGGGTAGGGTAGGTGTAGGGTAGGGTAGGTGTAGGGTATGTGTAGGGTAGGTGTAGGGTAGGTTTAGGGTAGGTGTAGGGTAGGTGTAGGGTAGGTGTAGGGTAGGTGTAGGGTAGGTGTAGGGTAGGTGTAGGGTAGGTGTAGGGTAGGTGTAGGGTAGGTGTAGGGTAGGGTAGGTGTAGGGTAGGGTAGGTGTAGGGTATGTGTAGGGTAGGTGTAGGGTAGGTTTAGGGTAGGTGTAGGGTAGGTGTAGGGTAGGTGTAGGGTAGGTGTAGGGTAGGTGTAGGGTAGGTGTAGGGTAGGTGTAGGGTAGGTGTAGGGTAGGTGTAGGGTAGGTGTAGGGTAGGTGTAGGGTAGGTGTAGGGTAGGTGTAGGGTATGTGTAGGGTAGCTGTAGGGTAAGTGTAGGGTAGGTGTAGGGTAGGTGTAGAGTAGGTGTAGGGTAGGTGTAGGGTAGGTGTAGGGTAGGTGTAGGGTAGGTGTAGGGTAGGTGTAGGGTATGTGTAGGGTAGGTGTAGGGTAGGTGTAGGGTAGGTGTACGGTAGGTGTAGAGTAGGTGTAGGGTAGGTGTAGAGTAGGTGTAGGGTAGGTGTAGGGTAGGTGTAGGGTAGGTGTAGGGTATGTGTAGGGTAGGTGTAGGGTAGGTGTAGGGTAGGTGTAGGGTAGGTGTAGGGTAGGTGTAGGGTAGGTGTAGGGTAGGTGTAGGGTAGGTGTAGGGTAGGTGTAGGGTAGGTGTAGGGTAGGTGTAGGGTAGGTGTAGGGTAGGTGTAGGGTAGGTGTAGGGTAGGTGTAGGGTAGGTGTAGGGTAGGTGTAGGGTAGGTGTAGGGTAGGTGTAGGGTAGGTGTAGGGTAGGTGTAGGGTAGGTGTAGGGTAGGTGTAAGGAATACTTCTCAAAAACACGACAAAACCGCGAGCTGCTTGCAGCTCGCGCACCAAGCAAATACTAGTTATATTATATTATATTATATAAAACTGCATTACCACTGACTGACTGACTCACTCACTCACTCATTGACATAATTGTTCTCCCAGATGGTGGATGGGGAGGTGGGTATATTTTGACAGATTCGTAAACAAGTAACTCCCGTGAGTATGGGAAAAGTCCCAACCCTCCCCTTTTCCTCCCCCCTCCTCCCCCCCTCTATCGTATCTCGGAAACTAAGGTACCCGTAGTATGTTTTTTTTACGGATTCGTTTAGAGGAGGCTCGGAAAAGTAAAAACCATTTTTCAAATTTGACCCCCTCGCCCCCCTTCTCCCCCCCTTTAAGCGAAACTCGAAAGTTGAGAGACTTGGAACATTTCTTTTTTCAGATTCATATAAAGGGGCAATGCTATAGTCACAAACGAACCAGTTTTCAAAGTTGACCCCCATACCCCCCTTCTCCCCCCTCCCCCCCCCGTTTTGTCGAATCTTTTTTTTTTGTTTTTTTTACGGATTCGTTTAGAGGAGGCTCGGAAAAGTAAAGACCATTTTTCAAAGTTGATCCCCTCGCCCCCCTTCTCCCCCCCTTTAAGCGGATCTCGAAAGTTGGAACATTTGGAATATTTATTTTTTCAGATTCATATAAAGGGGCAATGCTATAGTCACAAACAAACCAGTTTTCAAAGTTGACCCCCTTACCCCCCTTATCCCCCCGTTTTGGCGAATCTTTTTTTTTTGTTTTTTTTACGGATTCAGCGTAGGGATCCCGAGTGGAGCGAACCTACGAGACCGAGGGCAGCGCAGGGGGGAGGTGGCGAGCGAAGCGAGCCGGCGACCTCCGTAGCGTAACGAAGGTTGAGTGGGTGAAGCGAAACTCAGTACCTGGCGACGACAAGCAAACATTAGGGTTATGTTTTTTGGAACAAAGTTTAGGGTAGGTGTAGGGTAGGTGTAGGGTAGGTGTAGGGTAGGTGTAGGGTAGGTGTAGGGTAGGTGTAGGGTAGGTGTAGGGTAGGTGTAGGGTAGGTGTAGGGTAGGTGTAGGGTAGGTGTAGGGTAGGTGTAGGGTAGGTGTAGGGTAGGTGTAGGGTAGGTGTAGGGTAGGTGTAGGGTAGGTGTAGGGTAGGTGTAGGGTAGGTGTAGGGTAGGTGTAGGGTAGGTGTAGGGTAGGTGTAGGGTAGGTGTAGGGTAGGTGTAGGGTAGGTGTAGGGTAGGTGTAGGGTAGGTGTAGGGTAGGTGTAGGGTAGGTGTAGGGTAGGTGTAGGGTAGGTGTAGGGTAGGTGTAGGGTAGGTGTAGGGTAGGTGTAGGGTAGGTGTAGGGTAGGTGTAGGGTAGGTGTAGGGTAGGTGTAGGGTAGGTGTAGGGTAGGTGTAGGGTAGGTGTAGGGTAGGTGTAGGGTAGGTGTAGGGTAGGTGTAGGGTAGGTGTAGGGTAGGTGTAGGGTAGGTGTAGGGTAGGTGTAGGGTAGGTGTAGGGTAGGTGTAGGGTAGGTGTAGGGTAGGTGTAGGGTAGGTGTAGGGTAGGTGTAGGGTAGGTGTAGGGTAGGTGTAGGGTAGGTGTAGGGTAGGTGTAGGGTAGGTGTTGGGTAGGTGTAAGGTAGGTATAGGGTAGGTGTAGGGTAGGTGTAGGGTAGGTGTAGGGTAGGTGTAGGGTAGGTGTAGGGTAGGTGTAGGGTAGGTGTAGGGTAGATGTAGGGTAGGTGTAGGGACAACAACACGCGAGCTGCTTGCAGCTCGCGCACCAAGCAAATACTAGTTATACTATATAAAACTGCATTACCACTCACTCACTCACTGACTCACTCATTGACATAATTGTTCTCCCAGATGGTGGATGGGGAGGTGGGTATATTTTGACAGATTCGTAAACAAGTAACTCCCGTGAGTATGGGAAAAGTCCCAAACCTCCCCTTTTCCTCCCCCCTTCTCCCCCCCTCTATCGTATCTCGGAAACTAAGGTACCCGTAGAATGTTTTTTTTACGGATTCGTTTAGAGGAGGCTCGGAAAAGTAAAAAGCATTTTTCAAAGTTGACCCCCTCGCCCCTCTTCTCCCCCCCTTTAAGCGGATCTCGAAAGTTGGAACATTTGGAACATTTCTTATTTCAGATTCATATAAAGGGGCAATGCTATAGTCACAAACGAACCAGTTTTCACAGTTGACCCCCTTGCCCCCCTTCTCCCCCCCTCCCCCCCGTTTTGGCGAATTTTTTTTTTCAGTTTTTTTTACGGATTCGTTTAGAGGAGACTCGGAAAAGTAAAAACCATTTTTCAAAGTTGACCCCTCGCCCCCCTTCTCCCCCCCTTTAAGCGGATCTCGGAAGTTGAGAGACTTAGAACATTTCTTTTTTCAGATTCATATAAAGGGGCAATGCTTGAGTCGGAATCATTTTTCAAAACTCCCCACTCTCCCTCCCTTCATCCCTCCTCTCCCCAACATCCCCTACCTAATATCGGTCGTCGAAACCTGTCCGGTGGGAGTGGACCAGGCAGCGTAGGGACCCCGAATGGAGCGAACTTACGAGACCGAGTGCAGCGCAGGGGGGAGGTGGCGAGCGAAGCGAGCCGGCGACCTCCGTAGCGTAACGAAGGTTGAGTGGGTGAAGCGAAACTCAGTGCCTGGCGACGACAAGCAAACATTAGGGTTATGTTTTTTGGAACAAAGTGTAGGGTAGGTGTAGGGTAGGTGTAGGGTAGGTGTAGGGTAGGTGTAGGGTAGGTGTAGGGTAGGTGTAGGGTAGGTGTAGGGTAGGTGTAGGGTAGGTGTAGGGTAGGTGTAGGGTAGGTGTAGGGTAGGTGTAGGGTAGGTGTAGGGTAGGTGTAGGGTAGGTGTAGGGTAGGTGTAGGGTAGGTGTAGGGTAGGTGTAGGGTAGGTGTAGGGTAGGTGTAGGGTAGGTGTAGGGTAGGTGTAGGGTAGGTGTAGGGTAGGTGTAGGGTAGGTGTAGGGTAGGTGTAGGGTAGGTGTAGGGTAGGTGTAGGGTAGGTGTAGGGTAGGTGTAGGGTAGGTGTAGGGTAGGTGTAGGGTAGGTGTAGGGTAGGTGTAGGGTAGGTGTAGGGTAGGTGTAGGGTAGGTGTAGGGTAGGTGTAGGGTAGGTGTAGGGTAGGTGTAGGGTAGGTGTAGGGTAGGTGTAGGGTAGGTGTAGGGTAGGTGTAGGGTAGGTGTAGGGTAGGTGTAGGGTAGGTGTAGGGTAGGTGTAGGGTAGGTGTAGGGTAGGTGTAGGGTAGGTGTAGGGTAGGTGTAGGGTAGGTGTAGGGTAGGTGTAGGGTAGGTGTAGGGTAGGTGTAGGGTAGGTGTAGGGTAGGTGTAGGGTAGGTGTAGGGTAGGTGTAGGGTAGGTGTAGGGTAGGTGTAGGGTAGGTGTAGGGTAGGTGTAGGGTAGGTGTAGGGTAGGTGTAGGGTAGGTGTAGGGTAGGTGTAGGGTAGGTTTAGGGTAGGTGTAGGGTAGGTGTAGGGTAGGTGTAGGGTAGGTGTAGGGTAGGTGTAGGGTAGGTGTAGGGTAGGTGTAGGGTAGGTGTAGGGTAGGGTAGGTGTAGGGTAGGTGTAGGGACAACAACACGCGAGCTGCTTGCAGCTCGCGCACCAAGCGAATACTAGTTATATTATATAAAACTGCATTACCACTCACTGACTCACTCATTGACATAATTGTTCTCCCAGATGGTGGAGGGGGAGGTGGGTATATTTTGACAGATTCGTAAACAAGTAACTCCCGTGAGTATGGGAAAAGTGCCAAACCTCCCCTTTCCCCCCCCCTCCTCCCCCCCTCTATCGTTTCTCGGAAACTAAGGTACCCGTATTTTTTGTTTTTTACGGATTCGTTTAGAGGAGGCTCGGAAAAGTAAAAAGCATTTTTCAAAGTTGACCCCCTCGCCCCCCTTCTCCCCCCCTTTAAGCGGATCTCGAAAGTTGGAACATTTGGAAAATTTATTTTTTCAGATTCATAGAAAGGGGCAATGCTATAGTCACAAACGAACCATTTTTCAAAGTTGACCCCCTTGCCCCCCTTCTCCCCCCTCCCCCCCCCGTTTTGGCTAATCTTTTTTTTTGTTTTTTTTACGGAATCGTTTAGAGGAGGCTCGGTAAAGTAAAAACCATTTTTCAAAGTTGACCCCCTCGCCCCCCTTATCCCCCCCTTTAAGCGGATCTCGGAAGTTGAGAGACTTGGAACATTTCTTTTTTCAGTTTCATATAAAGGGGCAATGCTATAGTCACAAACAAACCATTTATCAAAGTTGACCCCCTTGCCGCCCATCTCCCCCCTCCCCCCCCCCCCGTTTTGGCGAATCTTTTATTTGTTTTTTTTACGAATTCAGCGTAGGGATCCCGAGTGGAGCGAACCTACGAGACCGAGTGCAGCGCAGGGGGGAGGTGGCGAGCGAAGCGAGCCGGCGACCTCCGTAGCGTAACGAAGGTTGAGTGGGTGAAGCGAAACTCAGTGCCTGGCGGTTATGTTTTTTGGAACAAAGTTTAGGGTAGGTGTAGGGTAGGTGTAGGGTAGGTGTAGGGTAGGTGTAGGGTAGGTGTAGGGTAGGTGTAGGGTAGGTGTAGGGTAGGTGTAGGGTAGGTGTAGGGTAGGTGTAGGGTAGGTGTAGGGTAGGTGTAGGGTAGGTGTAGGGTAGGTGTAGGGTAGGTGTAGGGTAGGTGTAGGGTAGGTGTAGGGTAGGTGTAGGGTAGGTGTAGGGTAGGTGTAGGGTAGGTGTAGGGTAGGTGTAGGGTAGGTGTAGGGTAGGTGTAGGGTAGGTGTAGGGTAGGTGTAGGGTAGGTGTAGGGTAGGTGTAGGGTAGGTGTAGGGTAGGTGTAGGGTAGGTGTAGGGTAGGTGTAGGGTAGGTGTAGGGTAGGTGTAGGGTAGGTGTAGGGTAGGTGTAGGGTAGGTGTAGGGTAGGTGTAGGGTAGGTGTAGGGTAGGTGTAGGGTAGGTGTAGGGTAGGTGTAAGGTAGGTGTAGGGTAGGTGTAGGGTAGGTGTAGGGTAGGTGTAGGGTAGGTGTAGGGTAGGTGTAGGGTAGGTGTAGGGTAGGTGTAGCGTAGGTGTAGGGTAGGTGTAGGGTAGGTGTAGGGTAGGTGTAGGGTAGGTGTAGGGTAGGTGTAGGGTAGGTGTAGGGTAGGTGTAGGGTAGGTGTAGGGTAGGTGTAGGGTAGGTGTAGGGTAGGTGTAGGGTAGGTGTAGGGTAGGTGTAGGGTAGGTGTAGGGTAGGTGTAGGGTAGGTGTAGGGTAGGTGTAGGGTAGTCGTAGGGTAGGTGTAGGGTAGGTGTAGGGTAGGTGTAGGGTAGGTGTAGGGTAGGTGTAGGGTAGGTGTAGGGTAGGTGTAGGGTAGGTGTAGGGTAGGTGTAGGGTAGGTGTAGGGTAGGTGTAGGGACAAAAACACGCGAGCTGCTTGCAGCTCGCGCACCAGGCAAATACTAGTTATAATATATAAAACTGCATTACCACTCACTGACTCACTGACTCATTGACATAATTGTTCTCCCAGATGGTGGAGGGGGAGGTAGGTATATTTTGACAGATTCGTAAACAAGTAACTCTCGCGAGTATGGGAAAAGTCCCAAACCTCCCCTTTCCCCCCCCCCTCCTCCCCCCCTCTATCGTATCTCGGAAACTAAGGTACCCGTATTTTTTTTTTTTTACGGATTCGTTTAGAGGAGGCTCGGAAAAGTAAAAACCATTTTTCAAAAATGACCCCCTCGCCCCCCTTTTCCCCCCCTTTAAGCGGATCTCGGAAGTTGAGAGACTTGGAACATTTCTTTTTTCAGATTCATATAAAGGGGTAATGCTATAGTCACAAACAAACCATTTTTCAAAGTTGACCCCCTTGCCCCCCATCTCCCCCCTTCCCCCCCCCCCGTTTTGGCGAATCTTTTTTTGTTTTTCTTACGGATTCAGCGTAGGGATCCCGAGTGGAGCGAACTTACGAGACTGAGTGCAGCGCAGGGGGGAGGTGGCGAGCGAAGCGAGCCGGCGACCTCCGTAGCGTAACGAAGGTTGAGTGGGTGAAGCGAAACTCAGTGCCTGGCGACGACAATCAAACATTAGGGTTATGTTTTTTGGAACAAAGGGTGGTTTGTGTAGGGTAGGTGTAGGGTAGGTGTAGGGTAGGTGTAGGGTAGGTGTAGGGTAGGTGTAGGGTAGGTGTAGGGTAGGTGTAGGGTAGGTGTAGGGTAGGTGTAGGGTAGGTGTAGGGTAGGTGTAGGGTAGGTGTAGGGTAGGTGTAGGGTAGGTGTAGGGTAGGTGTAGGGTAGGTGTAGGGTAGGTGTAGGGTAGGTGTAGGGTAGGTGTAGGGACAATAACACGCGAGCTGCTTGCAGCTCGCGCACCAAGCAAATACTAGTTATTATACTATATAAAACTGCATTACCACTCACTGACTCACTGACTGACTCATTGACATAATTGTTCTCCCAGATGGTGGATGGGGAGGTGGGTATATTTTGACAGATTCGTAAACAAGTAACTCCCGTGAGTATGGGAAAAGTCCCAAACCTCCCCTTTTCCTCCCCCCTCCTCCCCCCCTCTATCATATCTCGGAAACTAAGGTACCCGTAGTATATTTTTTTTACGGATTCGTTTAGAGGAGGCTCGGAAAAGTAAAAGCCATTTTTCAAAGTTGACCCCGTCGCCCCCCTTCTCCCCCCCTTTAAGCGGATCTCGGAAGTTGAGAGACTTGGAACATTTCTTTTTTCAGGTTCATATTAAGGGGCAATGCTATAGTCACAAACAAACCATTTTTCAAAGTTGACACACTTGCCCCCCTTCTCCCCCCCCGTTTTGGCGAATCTTTTTTTTGTTTTTTTTACGGATTCAGCGTAAGGATCCCGAGTGGAGCGAACCTACGAGACCGAGTGCAGCGCAGGGGGGAGGTGGCGAGCGAAGCGAGCCGGCGACCTCCGTAGCGTAACGAAGGTTGAGTGGGTGAAGCGAAACTCAGTGCCTGACGACGACAAGCAAACATTAGGGTTATGTTTTTTGGAACAAAGTGTAGGGTAGGTGTAGGGTAGGTGTAGGGTAGGTGTAGGGTAGGTGTAGGGTAGGTGTAGGGTAGGTGTAGGGTAGGTGTAGGGTAGGTGTAGGGTAGGTGTAGGGTAGGTGTAGGGTAGGTGTAGGGTAGGTGTAGGGTAGGTGTAGGGTAGGTGTAGGGTAGGTGTAGGGTAGGTGTAGGGTAGGTGTAGGGTAGGTGTAGGGTAGGTGTAGGGTAGGTGTAGGGTAGGTGTAGGGTAGGTGTAGGGTAGGTGTAGGGTAGGTGTAGGGTAGGTGTAGGGTAGGTGTAGGGTAGGTGTAGGGTAGGTGTAGGGTAGGTGTAGGGTAGGTGTAGGGTAGGTGTAGGGTAGGTGTAGGGTAGGTGTAGGGTAGGTGTAGGGTAGGTGTAGGGTAGGTGTAGGGTAGGTGTAGGGTAGGTGTAGGGTAGGTGTAGGGTAGGTGTAGGGTAGGTGTAGGGACAACAACACGCGAGCTGCTTGCAGCTCGCGCACCAAGCAAATACTAGTATTATATAAAACTGCATTACCACTCACTGACTCACTGACATAATTGTTCTCCCAGATGGTGGATGGGGAGGTGGGTATATTTTGACAGATTCGTAAACAAGTGACTCTCGCGAGTTTGGGAAAAGTCCCAAACCTCCCCTTTTCCTCCCCCCTCCTCCCCCCCTCTATCGTATCTCGGAAACTAAGGTACCCGTAGAATGTTTTTTTTACGGATTCGTTTAGAGGAGGCTCGCAAAAGTAAAAACCATTTTTCAAAGTTGACCCCCTCGCCCCCCTTCTCCCCCCTTTAAGCGGATCTCGGAAGTTGAGAGACTTGGAACATTTCTTTTTTCAGATTCATATAAAGGGGCAATGCTATAGTCACAAACAAACCATTTTCCAGAGTTAACCCCCTTGCCCCCCTTTCCCCCCCCCCCCCCCCCCCCCGTTTTGGCGAATCATTTTTTTTTTCAGTTTTTTTTACGGATTCAGCGTAGGGATCCCGAGTGGAGCGAACCTACGAGACCGAGTGCAGCGCAGGGGGGAGGTGGCGAGCGAAGCGAGCCGGCGACCTCCGTAGCGTAACGAAGGTTGAGTGGGTGAAGCGAAACTCAGTGCCTGGCGACGACAAGCAAACATTAGGGTTATGTTTTTTGAAACAAAGTGTAGGGTAGGTGTAGGGTAGGTGTAGGGTAGGTGTAGGGTAGGTGTAGGGTAGGTGTAGGGTAGGTGTAGGGTAGGTGTAGGGTGGATGTAGGGTAGGTGTAGGGTAGGTGTAGGGTAGGTGTAGGGTAGGTGTAGGGTAGGTGTAGGGTGGGTGTGGGGTAGGTGTAGGGTAGGTGTAGGGTAGGTGTAGGGTAGGTGTAGGGACAACAACACGCGAGCTGCTTGCAGCTCGCGCACCAAGCAAATACTAGTTATATTATATAAAGCTGGATTACCACTCACTGACTCACTGACTGACTCACTCATTGACATAATTGTTCTCCCAGATGGTGGAGGGGGAGGTGGGTATATTTTGACAGATTCGTAAACAAGTAACTCCCTTGAGTATGGGAAAAGTGCCAAACCTCCCCTTTTCCCCCCTCCTCCTCCCCCCCTCTATCGTTTCTCGGAAACTAAGATACCCGTATTTTTTGTTTTTACGGATTCGTTTAGAGGAGGCTCGGAAAAGTAAAGACCATTTTTCAAAAATGACCCCCTCGCCCCCCTTCTCCCCCCCTTTAAGCGGATCTCGAAAGTTGAGAGACTTTGAACTTTTCTTTTTTCAGATTCATATAAAGGGGCAATGCTTTAGTCAAAAACAAACCATTTTTCAAAGTTGACCCCTTTGCCCCCCTTCTCCCCCCTCCCGCCCCGTTTTGGCTAATCTTTTTTTTTGTTTTTTTTACGGAATCGTTTAGAGGAGGTTCGGAAAAGTAAAAACCATTTTTCAAAGTTGAACCCCTCGTCCCCCTTCTCCCCCCCTTTAAGCGGATCTCGGAAGTTGAGATACTTGGAACATTTCTTTTTTCAGATTCATATAAAGGGGCAATGCTATAGTCACAAACAAACCATTTTTCAAAGTTGACCCACTTGCCCCCCTTCCCCCCCCCCCCCCCCCCGTTTTGGCGAATCTTTTTTTTTCAGTTTTTTTACGGATTCGTTTAGAGGAGGCTCGGAAAAGTAAAAACCATTTTTTAAAGTTGACCCCCTCGCCCCCCTTCTCCCCCCCTTTAAGCGGATCTCGGAAGTTGAGAGACTTGGAACATTTATTTTTTCAGATTCATATAAAGGGGCAATGCTATAGTCACAAACAAACCATTTTTCAGAGCTGACCCCCTTGCCCCCCTTCTCCCCCCACCACCTACCCCCCCTTTTTGGCGAAGCTTTTTTTTTTTCAGATTCATATAAAGTGGCAATGCTTTAGCCGGAATCATTTTTCTAAGCTGACCCCCTTGCCCCCCCTTTTCCAACCCCCCCCCCCCGTTTTGGCGAATCTTTTTTTTTCAGATTCATATAAAGGGGCAATGCTATAGTCACAAACGAACCAGTTTTTAAAGTTGACCCCCTTGCCCCCGTTCTCCCCCCTCCCCCCCCCGTTTTGGCGAATCTTTTTTTTTTTGTTTTTTTTACGGATTCGTTTAGAGGAGGCTCGGAAAAGTAAAAACCATTTTTCAAAGTTGACCCCCTCGCCCCCCTTCTCCCCCCCTTTAAGCGGATCTCGGAACTTGAGAGACTTGGAACATTTCTTTTTTCAGATTCATATAAAGGGGCAATGCTTGAGTCGGAATCATTTTTCAAAAATCCCCACTCTCCTTCCCTTCATCCCTCCTCTCCCCAACCTCCCCTACCTAATATCGGTCGTCGAAACCTGTCCGGTGGGAGTGGACCAGGCAGCGTAGGGACCCCGAATGGAGAGACCTCCGTAGCGTAACGAAGGTTGAGTGGGTGAAGCGAAACTCAGTGCCTGGCGACGACAAGCAAACATTAGGGTTATGTTTTTTGGAACAAAGTGTAGGGTAGGTGTAGGTGCAGGGTAGGTGTAGGGTAGGTGTAGCGTAGGTGTAAGGTAGGTGTAGGGTAGGTGTAGGTGTAGGGTAGGTAAAGGGTAGGTGTAGGGTAGGTGTAGGGTAGGTGTAGGGTAGGTGTAGGGTAGGTGTAGGGTAGGTGTAGGGTAGGTGTAGGGTAGGTGTAGGGTAGGTGTAGGGTAGGTGTAGGGTAGGTGTAGGGTAGGTGTAGGGTAGGTGTAGGGTAGGTGTAGGGTAGGTGTAGGGTAGGTGTAGGGTAGGTGTAGGGTAGGTGTAGGGTAGGTGTAGGGTAGGTGTAGGGTAGGTGTAGGGTAGGTGTAGGGTAGGTGTAGGGTAGGTGTAGGGACAACAACACGCGAGCTGCTTGCAGCTCGCGCACCAAGCAAATACTAGTTATACTATATAAAACTGCATTACCACTGACTCA
>CAOCPI010000117.1:0-16446 GCA_948252205.1 Orthosia incerta
ATACTTGATATCTCCGGGCGTTCCAAAGGAAAACCTTTGGAACGCCCGGAGATATCAAGTTGAAATCACTGTTGCAAGTTAACCCTGTGCAACAGTGCAAAAATCTAATTTCTAAATCAATACAATCAAAAGATATGGGCGGTTTGTGTCGTATATTTGACGAATCGCAAGGGAATCAAAACCTACAGGGTACTTCCCGTTGACCTAAAATTATGAAATTTGGAAAGAAGCAATGACTTATAGCACAAGTAATGGAAAAATATGGTAATCTTAAATTCGTAGTTACATCACAAAAATACTTTTCAATACAGTTGTTAAACATGGCGTACTTTCAGAGGCTATAATTATGATTCGAAAGTTAAATCTTACACATAGGCATCTTTCTGTTACGCGGTCGTGACTTTTGTTTACGAGCTCGATCATTATGTTTGCAGTTTAGTTTTAAATTTATAAGTCAATTTAAAAAAGTTTAGTAGCAAGGAGTTTTCAAACATAGAATAAAATGAGATAGATTTTCTACGAGGAAAAATGAATGATTCCGTATGTTTTAGCATTGAATTCTCAAAAGTCTTTTAAATGGTTGTTTAATATATTTAATTACCAGTTTTATTTTAATTATTTTCACATCAACATTTGTCAAAAATCGAATAGGCTGTATAGGCTGTTTTCGTTGAAAAAAAAAATGTCCAGTTGCAAAAACGCGCCATAAGTCAATTTAAAAAAGTTTAGTAGCAAGGAGTTTTCAAACATAGAATAAAATGGGATACGATTTTATACGAGGAAAAATTAATGATTGCGTACGTTTTAGCATTGAATTCTCATTTTTTTTTTTAAATAGTTGATTAATATATTTAATTACCAGTTTTAAGTTAATTATTTCACATCAACGTTTGTCAAAAATCGAATAGGCTGTATAGGCTGCTTTTTTTTTTTGTAAAAAAATATGTCCAGTTGCAAAAACGCGCCATATTGAAAATTTTATTTTTTGTGAATAAACAAATCTAATTCTTTGATTTGTTTTTACTGTTTCTCACAACTGTATTGAAAAACGTCGTGTGATACACGGGTGTGTAGGTTATTGCAAACTCGTGTCATTAAAAACCCTCGCCTTCGGCTCGGGCTTGTTAATGACAGCTCGTTTGCAATAACCTACTTTCCACCCTTGTATCACAATGTACTATTTCAATACAGTTGTTAAACATGGCGTACTTTCAGAGGCTATAATTATGATTCGAAAATTAAATCTTTCGCACAGGCATCTTTCTATTACGCGGTCGTGACTTTTGTTTACGAGCTCGACCATTAGTTTTGCAGTTGAGTTTAAATTTATAAGTGAACTAGCTGACCCGCGGGGCTTCGCACCCGTCAACTGGCTACCCTGCCTATCCAGTCTACCCTGCCTACCCTGCCTAACCTCCTTACCCTGCCTACACTGCCTACCCTGCCTACACTGCCTACCCTGCCTCTACCTACTCTACCTACGCTACCTGCTCTACCTGCTCTACCTATTCTACCTGCTCTACCTGCTCTACCTACTCTACCTGCTCTACCTACTCTACCTACATTTCCTACTCTACCTACTCTATCTACTCTACCTACTCTGCCTACTCTACCTACTCTACCTGCTCTACCTGCTCTACCTACTCTAACTACTCTACCTACTCTACCTACTCTACCTACTTTACCTACTCTACCTGCTCTACCTACTCTACCTACATTTCCTACTCTACATACTCTATCTTCTCTATCCACTCTACCTACTCTTCCTACTCTACCTACTCTACCTACTCAGCCCACTCAACCTACTCTACCTACTCTACCTACTTTACCTACTCTACCTACTCTACCTACTCTACCTGCTCTACCTACTCTACCTACATTTCCTACTCTACCTACTCTATCTACTCTACCTACTCTGCCTACTCTACCTACTCTACCTGCTCTACCTGCTCTACCTACTCTAACTACTCTACCTACTCTACCTACTCTACCTACTTTACCTACTCTACCTGCTCTACCTACTCTACCTACTCTACCTACATTTCCTACTCTACATACTCTATCTTCTCTATCCACTCTACCTACTCTTCCTACTCTACCTACTCTACCTACTCAGCCCACTCAACCTACTCTACCTACTCTACCTACTTTACCTACTCTACCTACTCTACCTACTCTACCTGCTCTACCTACTCTACCTACTCTACCTACATTTCCTACTCTACCTACTCTACATACTCTATCTACTCTACCTACTCTTCCTACTCTACCTACTCTACCTACTCAGCCCACTCAACCTACTCTACCTACTCTACCTACTTTACCTACTCTACCTACTCTTCCTACTCTACCTACTCTACCTACTCAGCCCACTCAACCTACTCTACCTACCCTACCTACCTACCTAATAATTTTCTATCTATCATCAATAGTTTTCTCAGCGCACGCCAATGAATGAATTTTATAGGCAACATTTTGCTACCTTGTTTTCTTTGTAAAAAACATACGCCCAGTTGCAAAAACGCACCATTTTCTGAAAATTTTATTTTTGTGAATAAACAAATCTAATTCTTTGATTTGTTTTTACTATTTCCCACAACTGACACATAACACAAGAACATAAGACCTTCTCATTGTAATACCTGTGTTCACGACATTGTAATACCAGTGTTCACGAATAAAGATTGATTGATTGAACTGTATTGAAAAACGTCGTGTGATACACGGGTGTGTTGGTTATTGCAAACTCGTGTCATTAAAAACCCTCGCCTTCGGCTCGGGCTTGTTAATGACAGCTCGTTTGCAATAACCTACTTTCCACCCTTGTATCACAATGTACTATTTTATGTGATTACGTAACAAACTTATTTGCAGTGGTAATGGCTCAAGTATAACTGCTTAAACTTTTATACGTTACTATTATATAACATACGTAGATGAATATAATCTTTATAAAACAATAAACAATCCAATAAACAAGTAATTAATTCATGGAAATAATAATATCATGTTGTGGAGGGATACATACGAAATACTTTACTACAGAATGAATGTCGTTATTGCAGCATTTTTTTTATGTTGTTGGTTATCAGATGGTTGTTTTATAAGATGGTTTTTAAGGTTTTTTGCATTTTAAAACTTTCTTTTATTGTTTTTCTTTCAGAGTATAAAATACTCTACTATTAAAGTTCAGAAACCTAATTCTTTTTTACCCGACTACGGCGAAACCAAAAGGAAAGGTTATGATTTAAGAAGTCTATGTATGTATGTTTGTATTTACGAATGTTCCACCGTAGATCCTAAACTATTCATCCGATTTTGATAAATGAGATGTTAATCGATTCCTTATATGTATTGCCCGGGTAACAAAGACTAAAAAATATTAAAAATAAAACCGTAGTTAAGTTACAGTTTTTATTAAACATTTTGCTTGTTAATAGTGCGTTGTTGGTTTTGATTTCAAACTAAAGCGACATACTAAGTCGCTTTATCATGGTTTATGGAACCCTTAACTATCGTCCTGTTTCATTTGAGCCACGATTTTTTACCCACCCTGTATCACGAAAAAGTTTCCTTTTATTTCACTCTGTGTTAGAATGACACAAAGTTTTGCTGGCAAAAACATGATGGGTGACTTATATTATTTGTTTATTTGTCGTAAATTTCATAGAAAGAGTTGAGGGGTTCGAACAAAAAGCTTATGTGTTTTTCCGGCTGTTGGCTAACATGACGTGATTTGTTTATTGCTTGTGCTGTATGGAATGATTTAGGAAATTGTGCTTGAATTTTCTTTATACCTTGATTTTGATGATATACTTTTTTGCATAGAGAAAGACTAAGAAAACATGGGATGGACTTTGGATTATAAAAAGATGTTTAATTATGATGAGAGTTGACAGATATGTATGTATATTGTGATTTTTTATTTCGTAGACTAAATTTGGAAGCTGCCAATGACCTTATTTGTTTTAAAATGTTGCAGGCGTGGATCATAGTGTTGAAAGTAAGGCTTAATCATAAGTGATTCATCGAATTGATGTGACATGACTCCCCCATTAATTAAAATACCCCACAAATTCTATAAATGTTTCTCCAATGGATGGTTCATATCCTCCATAAATTGTTTTATAAACGTAATATATTTAAATATAACAGCATTAATACACGTAGTACATACACTTTTATTGCAATAAATAAGCAATAAACAATCAAATAAATGCGTTCGATACAATGAAGTCTGCCAGAAATGAGTAGAAATTAGGGAAATAAGGGGACGCTAGTTTCTTAACAAATGTATTTTTTTGCTGTGAAATAGTCCATTTTCGATAAACTTCGATTTTCGGTCAACTTTCGATCACTCATGATACGACCCTATTTTTATGTATCGATAACGGCAAGCCTCTAAATGTTAGTTTAGTCAACGAAATCAGATATTAGGTATAAAATATATCTTCCTTCATACTTTAGAGAAATAAAAAGGATTTCAATTAAATTTCCACAAAACGACATACAGTAGTATATGTTGCTTAAACTAAACCCTTAACGATAGTATTATTAGTTCTAAAATATATAGGGATTGTAGTTGGACAATGAAAGAGCATGACCTTTCTTTCTAGAGGGTTTTTCGATGACAACTGATAAATGTACACATACATTTAGCATTTATATTTAATAAATACTTAAGTGTATTTGGCACATATTTTAGTGGTAAATATAATGAAATTGTAGTAGTGTTTCCGTGATCGAGATTTCGGTTTGCCCACTATTTATCAACCAATAGGATGACTTTTATGAACTGACAATCTTTCAGGAATTGAGTAATATGTAAGTACTTTTACTTCCTGAAAGATTATAAGATCATTTTGTATAGCAGGTTGTTCATGTTGATTCATGGTGATCACCTCTGATCATAACCTTGAGCCAGCGTCACGTGGCTCGCCGTTCTACCGCGCCGCATACAGTCCACTCTCGCGTCAGCAAATTGTGCCAGTACCCAGGGAACTTCAAACCAAGACGTCCAGTGGAACAGAGAAGGAGCGCTGCCAGAATTAACCAGAACGAGCACGAGGAAACCCGCCTCAGAGGTTAGTCGTAGCTTTGTTTAATACAGCATCTCTCTCAGCATACCGACCCGTCTGTTTTCCCTAGGCCTAGCCTATCTACTTCTTGAACCTAGCGCACCGCGCGGGTTTGGCGTGCTCAGTGCTATTACTGCACTGCCGTGCCGTTCATATTAATAAGTTCACAACACATTCTGTAGAATATAGCAGTTCTTATTTCTAGGAACTTAAATTCGTTCACTGATTTCCCGAGAATATAAAAAAAACGTTTGAGCCTTCAAAAATCTCATCAAAATTCTACGCTCGAAATATTCTTTGAAAATAAAATCGTCGCGTAGCCTTTAAGGGTACACTAGTCGACGGCACGAACTATTTTGTTCGCGGGGTTAAAATGCATTTTATATCAACCGACAAAACGTGCGGAAGAGATAGATGCTGTGATGAGCAATAGGAAGCTAGTTCGCATACGAATACACACTTTTGCAAATTTGTAGCGAAATGGATAATGATTTAGGACCAAACCGAGCGCGCGAAATTTTATAAAAAGACCTTTGGCAGTCTAGATATCATGAAAAAACGACTAAATCTATCTGTTCAAAATAAAATTATATGCATTGTTGAACTACTAATCTATCCCTGTATGGAGGCCGTTTTGCAATTTTCCGTCTTCTTATGGTATTTATTTGCGCCCAAAAATGCATTAAAATTAGTGTCGAAATGTGGAACTTTCGACGCTCATAACTTTCAAATATTTTCTTTTTTTACTTTTTCGCTTCCATACAGTGCTAGATAATGATGAGAAAAATTGATATCAATTTTTATTTTGAAGATCCCTTGTATGAATTTTTTTTCGACTAGTGTAACCTTAACCTGTTTGGCTCCAGTATCATAATGACCAACCATTAGAGGGTCGGTAGAATACATCACCGTAATCTGAATGGCCTGAAGCAACTTATTATACTGATTGTTCAATCTCACTTCTTAATGGCACTTTGTTAGGCTATGATTAGGAAGCGTAAGCCTAAATATGTGAAGATATCTTAGTTTGATTGACGAGAGAGTAGATTTTTTTTTTGGATAGAATTGGGCATTTACTATTTGAAGAATTGTGTTAGCTTAGGATTTTTTTTTGGAGTAATGTCTCATTATGTTTGTCAGTGTCAATATAATAATAGTACATTATGGTACAAGTGCGTAATGTTGGTGATTACCGCTGAGGCGCCATTGAGACCCGAGCCTTTAGGTGAGGGTCTTAAGAGAGCCGAGGACGGTAATCATCAATACACACGTGTATCATACGACGTTTTTCAACACACTTGTGAATAAAATAATACAAAAAAATCATTTTCAACAGTGAAAACGAGTTCTGAATTTTTTTTCGCAATGGCAGGGTAAATTAATCAGTTTTCCTATGCGCGCGCATCTAACAATGGCGATTGGCTATAGACTAAAACAATGATGTTACTTTCTTTTTTTCAGCTTTTCGCGGATAGCGTACTAGCCACGTACAAAATGGGGAATTTCAAGTTTTCTTTATTGCAGAGAAACAAAAGTTGTATTTGAGGCCATGTTTTATTTATTAAACACGTACAAGTTGAAATTATCTAGTTGAATACGAAGTTGCATGAAATGAGCAAGCAATATGTTAGGTTCTAGCATTTTGCTAAATTGTTTGACTAGAAGATAGCTTCTTTGCCACATTTTATGTATTTAATGGATATCATGGAAATAGTAATTACTACCCATAACATGTTATGGATATAGTAAGTACTACTTCCATGACAGGAATAGAAAGGGATTAATGTCAAATGGAACACTTTTAATTGATTAACAGTGTTACATTTTATTATATTGAAAATACTTGAATTTTAACTGGATTAGAATTAATGACTTATTTTATTAATTTTCCATGGATTGATTTGTGACACTTTTAAAATAAGTTTAATATAAAAGTATTTAAAATGAAGGCAGGAAACCATTTAAAAAAAAACTATAACTCACTTGTGAATAATAGCAATGAATAAGTAACAGTTTGATAACAGGTATCATTATGTGCCTAATTGCGGTGAAATTAGAGCCACTTTATGAGCAAGTGTGTTGAAAAATATTATATTTAAATATTATAATCAAACACTGTATTTATAACAAACTATTTCTACAAAACGGTTGGGCGCACGGTTGGCGCAGTGGTTGAGCGATTGACTGCTGCGCTGCGTGTCGCGGGTTCGATTCCCGCACGGAACAAATATTTGTATGGCCTAGAGATAGTTGTTCAGGCTCTGACTTTGATTTATGTAACCTAACACCCGTATGTTTGGTACCAACTTTAATTTACCTAGAAATATTTGACAACGTGTTTGCTGTTTTATTGATACACAGGGTGCGCTTCTAAAAAAAATGCATGGATGATTACGGTAACTTTGAATGTTTAGCATTATGTGTATACCTGAATTTCTTATCATATATGTATTAATGACTTTGCCTTATTGGCAGTAACCTACCTATATCCACTATTTGTCAAGTTTTCAATTGATGGTAAGGCGTTGAAAAGAATAAATCCCAGTCAAAAAGAATAGTAGCAAGAATGACTGACGAGAGCACGTTTAACTTACTGCCGTACATTTGCGACCAAACTACCCTTATTACTTCAGGTTTGAAATTAAACCCTGTAGGTATATAAAGACCAATCACCGCTCCCTTCGAAGCCGTAAAGACTTAGCGCTTACAAAAGCCAGGTCGTAGTCAGAAGCACACGGTGTCAGATTTCTTATTAGTTTTAAAATGAACTTCATATATTGTGCTACTTGAAATTTAGTGACAGGACATCGTTTTGTAACACTTTTAATTTAGTTTCTGCGCTATTTTTCGCTCAAAATGTTTTCCTTTGAGAGTTTTCATGGGTTTAATGTGCGTTACATCCAAACGTGCAAAAATCTGGCAATTAAAACGTATGTTACGAAATAGCAGTACAAAATAAATAAAAACTGCAGGACAAAACCTCCTCTCATAATAAAAGAGAAAGATTCTTCTTCTGCCTGCCCATGTTCCAAAATAATTTTTACTTAATCGATGCTCTAAATCACTGAAAAATTCCATGGGTCCTATAGATTAAGTGCGACCGCTGCCGTTTCAAAGAAGCGCGCGCTCGCTTGAAGGTTAAATACAACATTTTTTCAATTTAAATACCAATAAAATGCTACTTACGTACCCATACCATTCCACTATAAACAAATCCGATAAATCCCACACGCAGCTGCACATTTAAACAACTATAGATATTCACTTTTATCTCATTTGAGTTCTAGATACGGAGCGCAGACATTAGCATTAAAAAAAGCCGTGAGACTATTGGAGAAAAATCGTCCATTACGAACCTTAGCTATGAATTTATGAATAGAAAATGCTGGAGCACGCAATGGAAGGCTATTATGTCATTTGTTCTCGTTCTTCAATCATAATCTCCGTGACACTTTTCAAGGTTTCGTTTTTGAACCACAATACGAAATTAAGTCTTATCATAAGACTTAATTTCGTTCTACCCTTGTCCAGAACATGACCCACATCCTAAAAAATCTGCTGTTCAGTACAATTTATCCAGTAAAGCAAGCATACATGTATGCGGCAGTTGATTTTGTTTTTCGTGATTTCGGGGTTAGTCCCGACATAGTAAATAATTACTTATGCTACAAGTGCGGAATGTAGGTGATTTCCGATGAGTGGATAAATCGACACGAGTCGGAAATCATCGTGCGCACGTGTCTCATACTGTAGTGTATCTGTAGGCACTCACGTGTCTTATTTCGAAACACAACACATACAACATTTTACTACGCATTGTGCGAGGAAATAAAAAATATATCAGAACCAAGCAAGAAATTAATAAAATGGCGGGCTTATTCAAGGGCGCTCAGCATATCCACAGATTAACTAATAGTTCCTCGGGCATATCTATTGCGCATGTGCAAAATAGCTGTCACGTCGTAACGCAAAAAGGCACGAGCAAAATATTCATTCTGCTAAACATATTTAATGAACATTAAAAGCGGGATATTTACCATGTTTACTGTTTGTTGCGAGTTGAGTTTGTTGCGCTTTTAATGTTAATGTTAGTGACCATGACAGTTTAAAAACTTATATTTAATGAATATTTAAAATTAATTTATTGATCAAAATCTAAATCTAGAGTAATTAAAAATGCCTTAAATGAAGTATTAGTTTTGTTTTACCTTTTATATGAATGATAATCTGTACTTAACTATTTTTTTAAAAATTTCTCAAATAATAAAAACTCTATGCGGCGGTCTGACGTTGGAGTTAAAAATTAAAAAAATACAGGAAAGTAAAAAGCACTAGTAAAAAAAGTGACACTTTCCGCACAGTTTGTCTGCTTGGAAAACGCTCTTTTCGAGGACATGCATTGTAAAAATATTTTTACACCACCTGGACAATGTCCAATTACATAGCATGCAATCTCAACGTAAAGTAAAGCATTACCTTCCTGAAACTCCCAAGCAAGTAAAGTGATTTGAATTTGGAACGTCGAAGTCGTGTGGAAACTCGTGGAAAAATCTAAGTAAAGAGGTTTGTTCTAAAATCGAACTAGCGAACAAAAGCAGAACCGAATAGAGGCGCGGCTTAAAATAATGTGAAACAAAATACGGTTTTTGGAGCTGTGATTTTAAGTAAACTTTATTGCAATATTCGTGTTGACAAAAATGTCGAGCAAAGTGATTCTACTCCAGAGTTTATCAGAACAGGCGCTTTAGAGATTATTAATAAATCTACTACTGGAAAAATCAAAACACAGATACGAAAAACTCTATGATGATTTTGTTCAATGGAGAACAACAAAAGTAGGAGTCAAGACTTTAATCGGAATGCTTGCTTATTTATTTCCTACATTTAGCATAAACTCGAAAGTCAAGCAGCATATGGTGCATTCATTCAAAGCTAAGATCTTCAATAAGCATCAAAACAATATTCAAATCAATACATACAGCAGCTTTTTACTGTCTCGCAGAAGGTGTGAAAAGTAGAGTATGCTCCTCTGGGATAAAGCCTGTCTTCGTCTTGGGCAGCTCGAACCCCTCGCTTCACTTAGTAGTTACCTCAGTCCCTCGTTACGCTCAGGGTTCAATATGTAGCCCGTCACGTAAAACCCTGCTTTATCCCCTTGGTGCATAATCTATTATTGTTATGATAGATATGAGTAAGTACAATCACCCTTTTTCAGGTTTTGTGTTTGTTCTGTTTTTAACCCCATATGGAAAAAGAGGGGTGTTATAAGTTTGACGTGTGTACCTAGCTGAGTATTTCTGTATATGTGTATGCTGTCTGTGGCATCATAGCTCCTAAATGGATGAACCGATTTTGATTTTGTGTTTTATTTGTTTGAAAGGTGACTTTATAGCTATGTATGATAAAAATCGGTTGAACTGTTCTAAAGTTATAGATGCCGTGCTAAAAGTATGCGTTTTACTGTTTGAATCGGGGTGTTTTTGCAAGATATCGTGTCATAATTACATGTTCAATAGTTTGTCGATCGAAACGTGTCTGCTATGAGATAATATATAATGTCGTGGTGGCCCAGTGACTAAGACCTCGCCTCTCGTGCTTGAGATCGTGGGTTCGAATCCGGGCAAGTACCAATGTGACTTTTTCAAATCAAATGTACTTTCTAAGTTTATCTTGGACATCGCTGACAACGGTGAAGGAAAACATCGTGAGAAAACCATGACTTATAGTGAGTTTATAATATGATTGTGCTCCATTGGTGTAGTTGCTGCTTTGTGTTCCAGTGCAAGGATAAACAAACAAATAAAATAAATTATGAAGCATGAAAAAAATGTGGCGGAGTTTTTAAAATTTTAGCAATATATGTTTTTTTATATGAAACTATATAGGTAGGATCTGATGATTATGTGAATACACATAAAATACATACACTAAAAAAATTACTTTATTTTCCGCAGTCGGTGTCGAAAAACATTAGGTAGGTACCAGAGACACCGCTTTGGAGTAGAAAGTTATTTTTCGTTTTCTAGTGGATTTTTCTGGTAGTCGTTTTTTTTTTTGTTAAAAGGCTTTTTTTTTCTAAAATCGATTAGAGTTTGTGTGCGATACATGTCGCGGTCTCGCCTGCAAACACACACCCCGAATTCGCACCACAGTCGCCAACAACCTTGAGGAAAAAAAACGCGAAAACATTTCACACCCGCGCTACCCTAAATTCTGTAGGTTTCTGTACTTTCCTTATTATTCTTTGACACAAAAAAAGCCTCGCATCAAAATGTAGGTAATTAAGTTGTCTTTGAGATGGTGAAAATTTCATTAAAATACGCACGGCGGTTTATTACGTTTGTTGTTTTTGTTTTCGTGTTAGACATAACTATACAAATTAATTACAATAAAACTCAATTTTTTCTCAAACCGAATTATTAAGTAAATGGTCTAATGTCACATAATAAATACTCAATCAGTACGAATTTAATTACGAGACGTGATGAATGAAAGTCTGTTTGTTTTAGAAAGCGGGCGTCACCTCGTCCGTCACGTGGTGATTGTGACAATTTGATAACGAGTTCTGAACGCAGATGACCTTGAAAAATTATGCTGACTTGTAAAATCGTGTTTGCCGGTGCGAGACGGAAAAAATGTCGGCTTGATCTGGTATTTTGAAATCGAGTTGTAACCAGCCTAAATTTTCCGAAATTGTGTCTCCATCCGTGAGTGATCTTGTTCTCCGTTTTGTGCTTTGGTTTTTGTGTATATTTCGCGCGCAGCGAGGGAACTTCGGCGGGAGCGTGTCCAGGTCTGCAGGGAATCTTTGACCCAGACCACGTCCCATAACCTTTTATTATTATATATATTTTCCCCCTAACACCTCGACCGGATGCTCTCCTCATCAACACCGCGAGGATACCGGTAAGTACCCACTTTTATATACCCCTAGCCTCCACTGCTGCGTACTGCAGTTTCGTGGGTACTGGACCTGATAGAATCCAGGAGTCGCAGCGCTGCTATGGGCACCAGTTTTTGCCCCTTGGCTTTGTGATCGGAAAGCCTGTACTAAACAATACTTGTTATGTCTTTCTTTCTTCTTTTTTTTTGCTTGTATGTTGATGATCAGTTTTACCTTTACAACCCTTACATTGGCACATAAGGTTGAACAGCTTCTTTAAATGGATGTTTAAGTATTTTTGTATTCGGACGTTTGCAACCGACAGAATTCTGTAATCCGTAAATGTCCCTGTCCCTCTCTAAATCACAAGACACATCTCTCAATCGTTGACAATAACGGGCACTTGTTTGTGAACAAAAGATGAATATTTGCGACACCTGTTACGTCACAGATTGCTGTGGGAAAGCAATTTGCACTTGATTTACAATTACTGTGTTAGTGCCTTAATTTGAATGTTTGTTCCCAAATATGATTTGTTTAGGATTTATACAACATTTTAGAGCCTTTTCCTTAGTAACGTACGTTTTTAAAGAATCAAAATAATGGGCATCTTCCTCTCTGCTGCAGCAATAGGTCTCACTTTTGCACAAATTACTGACGGACAACAAAATGTGCACCGATGCGTCATCGTTACATGGTGGACAATCTTACCCGTACATCATAAAAACGTTAGGAATACTTTAATTGTGCGTAAGTACAGCTAAGGAGTCGAATTCCTTACCGGTGTCTGTATTTCCTGATAGCTATGGGGGCTTCGACTTTAAGACTCTCAAGAGTGAATAGCGTAAAGGCAACAGTGCACCATTTTGGAACACACCTTCTCCTACCATCAGGTGAACTAGTATTGATGTTCACTTTGTCAAATGGAATAATCCTTGGCCGTGAAATTGAGTTTCGTGGTTTTTCACTTGGATCATTTATCGCTAAATGATGAATCTCTAAAAAATATGAAAATTAAATTAATCTTTCTTATATTGTTCTTAATCAATGGACTGTATAATATACATTACGAGCATACCAAAAAAGAATAAAACATGTCCTGTGCCAACACATAAACATGAGTGTATCCTTGACATGATTATAGAGTAATAAAACGATCTATCTTTATTTACATAGCAAGGTCAGTGCAGAAAGAAATAACTGTATGATAAACTTACGTTGTCTAGACAAAATACGCCTAAGGGTGAAGGAAGACTCGCTAAAGTAGGTTGTAATACAGGCTGACTTTATGTTCAGGGTTCAGTTCTCATGAATATAGCTATAATATATGACGTTAATTCTTAAATGTTATATTGGGGGAAGCTGTTTTTTAACAGGTTCTCTGGAAATCTCAGTTGAAAATGCTGCATACTCAAACCTCTTTAACTGTACAGCTGACACTTACACTTATCAAATTATGGATAATTGATAAGTGTAAGTGATTAGTGAAATATTTGAGTATTATGAAGATTCGTCTTTTACATAAATCTTTACTAGGTAAGTTACCTACACGAAAACTTGTTGACTGCCGCCTATCAAAATGGATTTACATGAAGTCCCTAGACGAAAGATCTTGGATATAAATCTCATTGAAGTGAAGTGAAAATAGGAATGTAAAGAAATGGATGATGGATGAGAGACATTTTATCACTTTGTGGGTAGTAATCATGAGCTTCAGGCGAAAAGCTTTTACGTTTTAGTTTTAAACTGGGTAATAATTATTTTGGGGCTAAGAAACGCTGGACTCATTCCAGATCGATTGGTCGAAAAACGTTGTAATAAATTTGTAAAACTATGTGTAACAATGGGGCAATATGGGTTAACTTAAAAGGGCAAAGAAAGAACTTCTGTAATAGAATTCAAAGTCAATCCATACTGTTAATACCCATAAATGGGAAATTTCTCTGTTTTAACTACCTTTTCATCATTAAGTAAAAGGAAGGGTGAAAATAATTCCTCACTCTAAGACATTTCTTATCTATTTTATATATTATGTATGCCACCCTAAGCAGTGGATGCCTTGCGGCTTATTACATTCCCACTTTTTCTAAGGTAGGAAGCGAACTTGCCTTAATTTGTATTGCTTTGTTACCCTACGCAAAGTCATGTCTCCACATTTCTGAGAAACGAGGATAATTGTGGGTGTGTTACGATGTGTTCTGTCCTTTACAGCTAGGGGAATTTAGTGAATATAACAAGATAGGTAGTTTGTGTGCATGTCATGTAATGGGAAATTCCAGTGTCGCCAGTACCATAATAATTTGATTAGCAATAAGGTTGTCCCAGGCAGATCGGTAATTTTACCTACTTGGGGCAACTATTTAATATTGATATTAAGTCCTAAAGATGAGCTCAAAAATGATATATAAGTATCTTCCTCATTTCTATTTCGATATTATTTTCATCACACTTATTTCTAAAAGATATAAGGATGCAGGTGGCATTCGAAAAATCGTTAAGTTATGTATGTAATTGCGCATGACTTCTGAAATTTTGTATGACTATGAGATTAGGAACTATCCTTACGTAATTATATCCCTAGTGTGCAAAAAAATACAAAAATATTTAATTAATATTCAAGAAATAACCATTCAATAATTTTAAGACTTTGAGGAAATTCCTTAAGAAATTTAAATTCTCAGAAAATTTGTAAATGAGAAACAATAAGACTGGACTGCCAAAACCAGCCATCAACCAAATTAGACTAAATCCGAATAACACTGATGATTTAAATGATAGTAGGATTCGAGAGAATTGGGGTCTGACGGCTTAGTGGAGGCTCAGGGCGGAATATTTTCTCATCTCTCATAAACGCTTTAGTAAACATTTTTGCCAGATGGTCGGTACGAAGACTAGGGGAAAACTGGTTGGAAGATTTCATTTTTACAGCCAAATACAATCGTACCGAAATTTTTACGTTCCGATTTTCTCCACTCTAAAAATACAGTTTTAAAGTAAACCGGGCCGACGCTAGCCTGATAAAATTTTAATTTATATCCGTATCTAAAACAATTTCGAGAAATTTTATTGGATATTCTAGGAAAATTTGAATGGGTTTCAACTTCTGTGTAGTAAACATACCTACTTAGGTACATATTATAGTAAGTACCTGGGTGACTGCTGAGCTCTGGTCAGGTGAAAATAGAGAAAACGACGTTTTCTGAAAATGAAACCTTACTAGATTTATACCCGAAACTCCTGCATACTAAGTTTCATGAAAATCGTTCGAGCCGTTTCCGAGATCAAGATTATATATTTATAAGAATTACTCGTTTAAAGATATTAGATTGATAGAGACATCTATGGAACATATGGAACTCATATCAGAACGTAGAAATATGAATTTTCTAAAGATACGACGTAGTAAGAAGGTACAGTACAAATATGTCCCTCGGCAAACTTCGTGTTTCGTCATTCATCGGATTTCTATCAGTTGCCTTTTGCACTTGGTGCAGACCGGACAATTTCAATCAACTTGGAAGTATATAGAGTTCATAATACTCTTTTAACACAATGTAATTTATTTTAAAAATGGGAGGAAAAGGAATATTTTATTTTTTTGTTGTAAAACCCTTTTTTTAAAGAGTAAGTGTGGAGTGTATTGTCCGTTCTTCTCCATAACAAGCTACTTTTCCGAATGGACGATGGGATCGATTATTATTACTTTTAAAATATAATTTTTGACGTTCAAAATTTTTTATTGTTGTTAATGGCATAGTTGAAATAAAAAAAATAGATTTTTTGACTTTTGACAATAATGTAGTTTGCTATCATCATCATCCTCATCACCATCATCATTTCAGCTACAAGACGTTCGCTGCTGAACATAGGCCTCCCCAAGTGTTGCCACAATGACCGGTCCTATAACTTGCTACTTGTTGTCAGTGAAAACATTTTCAAAATCTGATGAGTGCTTTATCTTACTAATCCTACTATAATCACACTAATATTATAAAGGTGAAAGTTTGTGAGTGAGTATGTGTGTGTCTGTGTTTGTATGTTTGTTACTTCTTCACGCTCAAACGACTGGCGGAGTATGGATGGATGGATGATTGTTACTCATTGACGCAAAATCTACTGAACGAATTTTGATCAAATTCGGTATACACATAGTTTATAACCTATGTTAACACATAGCATACTTTTTATCCAGGTAGCAGGTTCCTTTGGGATAATTTGGTGGCATCTAGTATAAAATATACTAAAGTTTGGATAGATGGATGGATGGATAGATGTTTGTTACACAATCACGCCAGAATGTCAAAACGGATCTGGGTGAAATTTGGCACAGAGATAGATTATAGCCTGCAATAGCTCATAGGTTTTTATCCCGGTAGTATGATCCCAAGGGATAATTTCTGACCATCACGCGCGCAAAGCCGCTGGCAGAAACTAGTAACCTCATATAAATAAACAAACAAACAATGTTGCCTCTTATATAATAGT
>CAOCPI010000118.1:0-19922 GCA_948252205.1 Orthosia incerta
TCGGTACTTTATAATTATGGCGGCGGCGGCCTAAAGCAAAGCCTTGTACCGCTTTAAACTACCAATAATAAACCAACACTTCATACAATTAGAATCCCCAACTTTTTCAGAGACACATTGCATAATTATTATTCAAATATGGGATCTGTGACCTTCAAGCCAGATTAAGCCTGATCTGAGACGCATTCAGCTGGACTAAACTTGAGCACAAAGACGTTGCCTATACAGCCTATAATACCCTGTCACTCCTGTCAGCCTATATCGGAATCCTCAGTGGTTCGGATGATAACATATTGTGTGAGGTTAAATGTATGGGGTTTAATATATTGTCTGTTGTTCAGGGAAATTGATGAAATGGGGACCTAGATGGACAGAATAAAATGTTTTTAAGGTTTTTGTTAATGAGGCAAAAAAAAATAGATACTGAGTAAACAAAACAATGCTTAAAACATAAAAATAGTTATCGTCAATCTGCCTTGAACAAGCGTGGTATTTTATATTCGTGCCTTTTTGTATGAGAAGAGGCCTTTGTCCTCCAATAGATGAGTTACAAGCCGATATTTCATAGACAGGTAGGTTATAATGTAGGCCACAAAAACAAAAGAAAAACAGTATTTTTAAAGTCAAAGTTCGAACGGTGTCTCGTTGTGAATCCACGACGATTTACTTTAAAAACAAATGAGTTCGCTTTCGAATTGTGTGCGCTCACTTGAGTGAGGTTCGAAGCGAACTTTACTTTTTCTTCAAACATATTCGTTAGTTTAACATTATTTAAACTAGAATATATTTCTTCTATTCTATTGCTCTCTCATTTTGTGTTTCATCTAAAACTTCTGAATTCACTTGAACATTCACAATCCTGATAGTTAGCATTCAAATAGTGCACCTTTCTAGTTACATTTCCTGCGGCAATCAAAGCTTTGTAGTCTAACTGCAGTTTAGATAATTATCAAAGTTCCGTTTTAGGCCGTTTTAGGCATTTGTACGCCTTTCTAGGCAAAACATGTTGAGACTTCTTTTTTCTCTTTTTCCATCTCATTGTAAAACCTACACGTGTTTTTTTGACAAATAAATGTTATCTTATCTTATCTTAGGCAAAGATGTAACTGTTTCACTTGAATTCCGGCTAACAAAAGGTAAACACATTTCGTTGAAATTTTGTAGCTCTTCTGTACAATGAGGAGGTAACTAGGTACACAATTTAGAAACGATCTTGATATTATTATTATTATTAGTAGTAAATGATGAGTCTGCCTAGCCTTTGCACAACTATGTTGGGGTCGGCTTTCAGTCTTACCGGATTAAGCCGAGTACTAGTATATTACAAGGAGCGACTGCCTATCTGTCTCCACAGCCCAATAACTGGCTAACAAGATACCCCTTGGCTAGACTGGTGTCAAATATCAGTTTTCTGACTATCCGTTACGATTGTCAAAGATCTTCAAAACAGGCGGGACCAAGGGCTCAACGTGCTTGCCGAGGCATAGAAGAAACTTGCTATGTAAAGATGGTCACCCGTCCACGGACCATCCGACCTTGGTAAGGGTTGCTTAACATTAAAGATCGACCTGTGTTGTTGTATGCTGTTATTATTGAGTAAATGGTGATTGGAACGTAAATAAGACTGGTGAAATCTAGATATTCAATTGGCTCACTTCTTCTAGGAATACAGGCGTAATAATGTATGTATTGAATGCCTTGTTTAGCGGTTGCATGTGTCGATTCGACTCTCGGGCAGGGTAAAGTGTTATTGGGTTTTTCTATCTAGAGTTCTCATTAGCATAGTCTGTCAATTGTGCCTAGCTGATGGCTGTAGGATCAACCCCTTTTATATGGGACGGTAAGTCCACTAGGTACTTAAAAACATACAAATCTCGGCATCAAAATCAATCCCGTATATCCATTTAGTTGCAAAGAAATGAAAAGATATTTACAACATTTGTCCGTCTCTTTGGCAACAAAAATTTTTGAATTCGCTCATCTAGCGGACCTTTACAAAAGTTATAAAATTAGTTTGCAGTTGACAAAAAATTCTTCATATAATTTTGTTGTTAAAGAGAAAGAGCCTTTTGAAACTGCTAGGGAACTTTGTGCCCGCTGAGTCTACAAGTTTGCTAGTGGATTTTTGTGTGAGAAAATATCGGATTTTTTAGTGCTTTCGAACGCTCAAACGATATTGCAACTGACCTACGGCAGCATGACTAGGTACTATTCACTGTGTGTTTCGCTTATTTGTTTTAATATGTATTGTTTGTATTTTATAGTATGTATGAATATATTTGTATTTGAATAAAACTATCTTGTCGTGATTTACTTTCAATATTGCACCTACCACTATTTGTCTCTACATCACCCAAAGGTTGACTGGTAGAAAATGCCTATGGCATTAAGTCCGCCTCTGTACGGATGTGTGCATGAAGTATTAAATAAATAAATATTCACGTATCAATTTGGGTGATATTTTAGCCGATTGTAGTTGAAAGGGAGGGATTATGATTCTATAAGGGGCCATTTGAGTGTGTAAGACGTTGGATGGTGGAATTCATTGACAAAGTTGTGCCCAAGGCCAGTTTAAAGAAATCTCGGATATTCGAAAGCATGTTGGGAACGATAACATAGTCAAAATGTGGAAAACACCTGGAGTAAACGAATGGCAGGAGAGAAATGAATCCTTTATCCAGAAGTGGATGATTTCGGGTTAAAGCTAATGATGATTGAATATGCGTGAATTTCACAAGCTAATATGCGTGACTTTTAAAATGTCTACGCCACAAGCAACCTATGTTATATGTCCATCTCGTGATCTGGTCTAGAATCTTCCATTCCATTATCCAATTTCACTTTTTAGTAAAAATCTACGAGTTCAAAATACAGGCCAAACTAATTTCTACATTTCTTACTGTTCTTAAGAAACTAACTTAAGATACAAAACAAACCTTCTCAGTAGTTGTACTTCACCGATAAATCAGTATACACATCACAGTAGTATAGTTAACTCAATAAATAGAATTCGAGTGTGAAACAATTCGGAGCATTCCGAACCTTCCTTTGTGAAGTATCAGTCAGCATTCCAGACTTCTCTTTTTAGGGTTCCTTAACAAAATTGGTAAAAAAGAGCCCGTATTATTAGAAATCATTAGATCTGTAAAAACACAATTTTATAAATCTCTACATTATATAAAACTACATAGTATAAAAAAAAGTCGCTCCGCTGTCTGTCATAATTAATTTATAAGTTGAATTAGGTATTTTACCTATGTTTGCAATATTTGTAAGTATGTGAGAACCATGTTTAATCAAATGAATGAATTTACCTGTTAATGGTTTTAATACTTTATACCTGTACGTAGTATAGTGTGAAGTGCTAATCTGGGTCCATCGTCCTCACATATATGAATTTATTAATGTATGTACTTAAGTAAATATTGTAAAACACTTATTTTTTTAAAAGAGTAATTATGAAGTATCTTGCGCGTTCTTCTCCAAAACAAGCTACTTGTTATTGTTGTGTTACATATTAATTATTAAGAAAATCAGACTCCTCAATAAAGTAATATTTAGTCAATGATAAAGAATATTGAAAGCTCAAATTGATTGGTATTGGCATGCGCTACAGAAATGTCCATGTATAGAACCGTCATGCCCGCGAAGGTTCCTAGCCCAAACAATTTATATGAACACACTTTTTACTTTTTGTGGCATTGAAACGCATGCAGCTTGTAAATAATAGTAAGATTTTCAGAAAAAAAATAGAATGGTTAGTAATGATAATTTTGTGGGCTGTTTAATTTATGATTCTTAGAAAAAACTCGCATATCATTGTTTGTTTTTAAGTGTAAAAATGTAAAATACTTGCTGCTGAAATATGTATTTTTCCGCTTATCACGTACGTGTTTGTTAGACACCTGATAGTTGTCAACAATAGAGTGCGTTAGAAAAAGTAACACAAGTATTATCAGCAGGTAAATTTTAAAATAAAACCGCAAGTTAAACTTTTAAGAAACTATAAATGCTATTATAAAAGTTCATACTTATAATGGTACAAACTATTTAAATTATTGCAATCTGGTCCTTGATAAATATGCAAAGTTTCACATTAGTCCGATGTTTTGAAGGGGGTGGAAATCACGTTCAAAGATTTCGTTACATAGATTAATACATAACAAGCTAATAAAAGCGTGTTAAAAAGGTACGACTTGCCACGCAACATACAGCCTGCTGACGTGTATGACTCGAAGCGCGATAAAAGTAGTCCACAAGTATCAGGCATGGCTTACAAATAATAGTACATTACTGCAGAGACCAGCAAAAGAGGCATTGACGGACGAACGTGTAAATTAAGTCCATTAATGCCTAGTTGTGGCATAGACTTCTATAGTACTTTTCTCAAATAATGGGCGGAAATTAAAACTAAGTAGTATTTAGAACTCATTTTGTCAAATACAATTACTTTTCATAATCAATGACGAACAACAATATTTTTTCCCGCGGTAAAGTGTTCATTTGTTTTTTTTTCAATAAACATCTATCTAGTTGCAACCCAGTTAGAAATTTTAATAAAGCCTTTGATAAGTTACCTTTTTGGTTGCCATAAGTCGGAGTAAAATATCGTTCCATTTTTAAATTACACGACAGATATGAGTTTACTCTGTAATTTATTTGGCCGCTTGTAAGGTAGAATTTTCTTTCTTTCTCACCAGCGTGCACAGGGGTAGGTATTCTGCATGAGACTATAGTAGGGATTATTCAACATGAAGTTGATTGAAGTAAAAGGCACACAGTTTGGTCAACTAATTTAATTCATCGAGCATACAGTCCGTTATCACCACTTGTAGATGTTCTAAATATAGGAATAAACAACTCACTTTCAGAAGGAACACATTTTACCATCAATTTACAATACTGGAGAAATGATTTCTCAAACAGTACCGTTATCCTGTGTAGCTGTCTTCAAACTTTGGTAAATTATATCATCAGGAGTGGTCGAAACCTTGCTGTAGCTATATCCGCTAGTTGACCATTACATATCTAATGTTAATTACTATCTAGGATACTCCTAAGGAGACATTTGGAGCCCTGCCAAGGAAAAGAAAATTGCATGATAAAATCAAACCGACACGTGTCACCAATATGGAAATTCAGACAAATTCAAGCTAATACTCACAGCGCCCACTGAACGATTGTTCTTTTCATTTTGACGCTAGCCAGCCTTGTCCTTCCCATTATCAAAGATATTTATTTTAGATGAATTAGTTCACAGGTGCCAGTGACCTCAAGTTCACCCTTGTAAATGAATTGACAGTCACGTCAACCACAGACCCTGAACGTTTTATTTTAAACCATAGACGCATTTACTAAAGTATCCTTTATGTAACTAATTTGAAAAGAATTTAATAATTTATTATTTTGTATGTTCAATTTGTGTGTTTATTGAATTAAATGATTTCACACAAATAGGATATATTTCATCTATACGTTCATCAATGCCATACGTATGTCAGCGCCATCTAGTACCTAAATTACCAAACAATCAAGTAGTGATACTAATAATCGAACTCGTTTGGCAAAAGGAAACCAGGGGGGTGACCATAAGCTCTTAGAGCGGTATCAATTTGAGATCGAATAAGGGACAGATGTATCTGACTTGTATACATCTGTCACTTACTCGATATCAAATTGATACCGCTCTAAGAGCTTATGGTCACCCCCCTGATGTAGCTAACTTACATAGTGGTATTATTATTGTTACACGCTAAACCACGACAGATATGGCTTTTCATACAACTTTTGCCGGCCGCTGCTCGCATGTATTTGGCCAGTACAGCAATTTCGATTTATCTCGGAGAAGGTTGTCAAAATAAAACTCAAATTTCCAAGCATGTTTGAGAAATAGTACATACATTATTGCAAAGGCTGTGAAATAGGCAATTGCAGGTCGAGTATGAGTTTGAAGGCCGAGTCGTAGGCAAACACTTCACTAATACGAGACAGGCAATTGCCATTTCTGCCGAGGCATTTATAGTGCTTTTTTAATAGAATGCAAGGAAATAAAATATACTTTTTATATTATACATTTAATTTAATTAATATTATATTTATTAAGTATGTAAATAAAAAATCACGACGAATTATCAGATTTGCCGCCAATTTTCTATTTATCATCCGTACCGAAAGGCAAACGCATTTATGACTATACAGCCACGTGAACGCAAATTGTACTGAGCAAAGAGACTTACTTTGGTATGCCAAGAATGATAAAAGAGATCCAATCAAAGAGTATTTAATAACCCCAGCACGCCGTTTCATACAACATTGCTGGAGCGTTGTAATGTTCCAAATTCAAAAAACGTTCCTGCAATAGATTTGATTTTCTTTGTCCGTAAATTCGATACTTCGCGTGTTCTTTTTTCGAAAATAATGACAATATTTCCATGCATGTTTAAGGAAAAACAGTTAAGGCACAGGCTGTTAGGTGACTGAAGCATTTCAATCCAGTCTTTTGCTCACGTGACGTAAGATTTATTTAATTTAGGTACCTTTTAAACGATATAAATGTTTGTTTCACTCCATATTTATTTAATTTACACAAGTAAGGCCTATCACCGAGCATGATAAAACAATTTAAGTAAACGTAAAGTAAAAACTGGAAGAAATTTTCTTAAAATGAGAAAAAAATATCACAAATAAAGGATATTTTTGAAGATGCTTTCTTTATGACTAATTCGTTCAAGTTTCCAGATGTGAATCCATAAAAATGTTTTAAGTAAAATTGTAATAAAAAAGAAATCATGATTGCAAAACATTTATTTATTTACAAAAACATGTTATCTTAAAATTATTTATTTACATAGATAGGTACAAATAAATATACACAGCTAGTTTAATAGCTTAAAATTATCTATGAACAAAGATAAAACTGTATACAATGTATTAATTAGCTATGACTACATACATATAAATTTAAATCAAAAATAGCTATCTGATTAAGCCTAAAGTTCTTACGTTTAAAATATAAATACAAAGTACTAAAAATATTTATAATAAACTGGACGTTGTTTAGCGACAGATTATCAGATGCTTGACTAACATATTCTATAGAAAATTTGAATTAATAATCTGCTTATCAAATGTTACAGCTTAGAGATTTTTTATTGTAAAAAAAAAACCCGAATGCTTATGGCGCCCAATATTCACCATTTTTGTTTTCCAATTAAAATGTAGCCAGTGACCCTCCCAAGGTTAATAAGAATCGATTGACGTAAGAATCATCAAAATCGACGCGTTTATAGGAACAAACAAACATACATAGTCTGATATATACATTGCCCTCGTTCAGCAGTCGGGCAATAAGGCCAAAAGTGTATAAAATACTTAAAATATTTTTTACAATAAACATATACACTCAAAAGAAATACTAACCCAAGTAAAAATAAAAAATATTGTTTAAAAATATAATATAAAAAAACCAAAGCGCAAAAGCGCCAAAGTGTTTACAATACTTAAATAACACAAAAATATACAATTAAATGAAAAATTACAGTTGAACTAAACCTAAAGTAGCTAAACCTTAATAAAAATCACAAACTCTTTAATACAAAGTGAATAAAATACTTAATTTACTATGACTATATAAATATTCACTAAAATCAAAAACTTATAAAGTACTTAATTAACTGTAACTACATAAATATAAACCACATCAAAAATTACCATCTTACTAAGGCTAAAGTTGTTACTAAACTAAACCTGCATCACCAAGAAGAAAGTTTCAGAAACACAAAATAAAAATCACTTTTCCGGTCTTGAGTTCTCATACTCCCTCTGGTTTGCCACCACTCCCCGCAGCTGCACCAGCGTAGCCCATGTCTTGACTCGTATGCCGCTTCGACGTGGTGGCCGCATGCGGAATTCCCCATACAAAGCCACGAATGCGTATACTACGTACAAAACGTAGGTAATTTCTTTGGGCATACCGGGAGCGGGTGTCGTGAGTCTATAAAATATATTATCGTCACTCTCATTTTCTTTGATGATTCTTATGACAGCTTGAATAAAGTCGCCATCAAGCGACTGCGTGAAATGGTTTCTGTCGCCAGACACATACTCCCTTCTTATATTGTCTAAATTTATCAATATGTTTTTATGCTTTTTGACCTCTTCTTCATACTGTTTCTCAAAATTTCTCCACTTTGTAAACGCTGCACTGTCCTGGAACTTCAGGAAATCCCCTTTCCACTGCTCTGTTTTGTCTCTGAGCTCCCGTATATACTCAGGGACATATCGCAGCTGAACATGTTGTAGGTCGGCGTCCGGAAATTCGCGAGTTAGATCACTAGCGAAAAATCCAAAAGCCACGCCTTCTTTAGAGTCATGGATAATTCTTAAACACTCCATTGTAACTTGGTTAATAAACTGCAACTTGCAACTTGGAAACAACGTGATCACTTTGGAGGTTAGCAAGAGACTGCTTAAAGCAGCCAGGGATGTCCTGTTTTTATGCACCACAAGTGGTGGTAATGATAACTATGACAGCTGACGGGGACTCAGGTAAACAATACGGATTCATCGAAATATGATTAGATAACGATCGTAGGCCGGCACATTTTACTTTTGTACAATTACCTATTGTGATTTAGTAAGTGGTATGTTATTATGTTATTGTCCAATACTAAGAAAACAATTATTAGTAGTAAGTCAGCGGTAGGTCAGTTGTCAAGTATTTTAAATAGCTCACGTATACAATCTCTGTTAAGATGAACAATGGTAAAGAACCGAAGACCTTTAACATTCTCAATAGAGTTTATGGCACTAGGTATGGTTACGAACTAATTCCATATATTTTATTATGGGCAGAATATCGAGGATTTCGCATAAATTACACATTTATGAGAATACTAGTTGCCACTCGCGGCTCCTCCCACGCTAAATTATACCCTATGTGTTATTCTAAAAGTAAAGTTTCATAAAAATCCGTTAAGTAGTTTATGCATGAAAGAGTGACAAACATCCATACTCACAAACTTTCATATTCATAACGTTTTAGTAGGAAATTAATGTAATTTGAAAGTTAGGGTAATTTAATTTAATTTGGATTCATATTTAAGAGTCGCCACCTATTTTTTTAAATAAGTCTACGAATATTAAATTAAGATTATTATACTATTCAAAACTTTTTATATAAAAAGTTGTAACACACGTTTTTGAGTAAGCACGAAACACAAGGTTTTAAAATTACTCTGAAACTTACTGTAAAAATATGAAAAAAAATCGTTAGTACTGAGCATATAGTTTACTAGTAAGCCAATGATTTTTATTTAACACTTTATTTATTACTAGCGACCCGCCCCGGCTTCGCACGGGTGCAATGCTGTACCACAGAATGTCTTTATATACAACGTTCACAGCTTTTTGGTCATTAGACAATACAAGCATGTTTTCTTTAGAGGTTACTCTTGAAAGAGCGACATGTAATAATTATAAAGATGCGAAATCATCGATATTCCACGTAAAATACAATGTATCCGATAAGTTTGTAACCACACCTAGCGCTATAAGCTCTATTGTGAATGTTAAAGGTATTTGGTTCCCTACCATTGTTCATCTAATCAGAGATTATAAGTGAGCTATTTAAAACATTTGACAACTTAACTACCGCCAATTTAGTACTTATTGTTTTCTTAGTATTGGACAATAACATAATAAATATACCACTTAGTTAATCACAATAGATAATTGTGTAGTCCAAAAATAAAATGTGCCGTCCTCATAGTTATCTAAATATATTTCGAAAAGCCAGTATTGTTTACCTGAGTCACCAGTCACAGTCATCATTACCACCTATCATGGTATATAAAAGAAGAATACTCCTTGCTGCTTTATGCAGTTTCTTGCTAACCATCAAAGTGATCACATCGTTTACAAGTTGCAATTACTATGGAGCTTTTATCCTGTGTCCGTAACTCGAAAGAGTTGTCTTTCGATTTTTTCGCGAGTGCGCTAACTCACGAATTGCCGGACGCCGACCTCGAAGAGGTCCAGCTGCGATATGTCCCTGAGTACATACGGGATCTCAAGAACATAAAAGAGCAATGGAAACGGGAGTTCCTGGACTTCAAAGACTATACAGCATTGGTAAACTGGAAGAAATTTGAGGCACAATACGAAAAAGAGGTCAAAAAACACAAGACGATATTAAAAAATTTGGACCATATAAGATGGAGATATATAAAAGGTGACAGGAACCATTTCACCCAGTCACTTGATCTTAATTTGCTGCAAGAGTTGGTTACGATCCTCAATGATCAACCAAATCAGAGAGAAGAAATTTTCAATCGGCTCATATCACCCCCAGCCGGTATGCCCAGAACCATCACATATCTTTTCTACGTGATCTACGCATTCTGGGCAGTGTATGGGGAGCCACCACATACATGAGGCATACAAGTATAATTGTGGGCCCCGCTGATGCAGCTGCGGTGACCGGAGGGGAACTCGCGAAAGCGTGAAGACTGAAGGCTAAGGAAGCAAAATTGATTTTGAAGACTGGAATTTATGTTTAGGGTGATAAAGTGTGATTATGGTTAAGTCATAACTTTTAAGCTTAGTTAGTAGTTTTTGATTTACAAAATGTAGTAATAGTTAATTAAGCATTTTACACACCGTGTATTTTTTTATCTTTGAAAATAAATGTCATGTCGATCAACTTATTTTTTATTTTATTACACTTTCCCTGTTAGACATAAGCACCTACACATACACAAGTAACACACAATATTTATTCTTGATATTGACTTTATTGTCCAACACCAAGATAAAAATAAGACATAAAGGAAACTTCAAAATAAGAAAAATACTAATCGCATTCAAGCTGGGAGGTATTAGGAACAGGGGATAGCGCTATCCGTAATATAAGCTCCATCTCTTTTTAGCAATAAGACAATTATATTGAGGATGTCCCAGCGGTCGCAGGTAAAAAAAACTTGTCGTTAGTAACAATACAAGCTTTTACTCTGAATAGAGGAGATAATGCTCAGTGATAGATAAGAATCTATTATAATGTTATTAGGTAGAGGTGTGTTTTAGTGTCGAATACCTAGAAAGGATAATTAGTATTCATTTGTCGTTAATTAGTTCATTGTTATAAATGGTTAACGTAAAATAATAATAATAATACATTGCTGGTAGCTTGGATCCTGGTCCCGATACCGGTGGGCCTCTTTTTTATATTTTAAAATGTTTTTGTTTTAAACGTGACTTATATAAATAATAGAAGAAAGATTGTGAAATAAAGGAAATAATAATAAAAAAATATTATTTTCTCTCCACGAAGGTTGATTTAAAATCTAATTCAAACTATGTCACAACACGTGGTAAAAGCTCCTTTGCGAGAGACTGGAATCCGTTCTAAGGAAACCCTGTGTTACTGTCATACTGTAAAAATAGTCGTTAGGATACTTATAGGAAGTTTGAAAGTGGCGCAAGTGACTGAAAAGGTGATGAAGAAGGATTAAACGCATGTTACTAAAAGGGTTATGCATGTAAAATGTGGATTGATGGAGAGGAAGAGGAAGGCCAAAGAAAAGATGGATGGAATGTGTGAAGAGTGATATGAAAGCAAAGGGAGGCGGCAGTGATAGCGTGACAGGGTATAGGACGGTATGGTAGAAGAAAAAGTGTTGCGCCAACCCAAATATTTAACAAATATAACAAGGAATAAGGGCAGGCAGATGATGATGATGATTTCGTTGTTAACGAATCCTTAATTATGGCTTAGTTTTTTTAAAACTTTCGTTTATGGCTTTTGGCAAATACTATGCAAACAGGAGATGCAGATGAAATTAATAATTATCTAGATACGTGGCAGCGTGTCAAGCCAAGTTCAAGCAAAAAAGGAACTGGTGACGCAGCAGCTGTGTGTAATATTACACGGGTTTGTATTTGAAATGGTTATTTAAAGCCAATTTTGTAATCTTAATCTATACTAATATATATATAATATTATAAAGAGGTAAAATTTGTAAGTTTGTATGTAGGGGGTAATCTCTGGAACTAATGAACCAATTCTAAAATTTTTTTCGCTGGTGGAAAGCTACATTATTCCTGAGTGCTATAGGCTATATAACATCACGCTACGACCAATAGGAGCGGAGCATAAATGAAAAATGTTGCAAAAACGGGTAAGAATATTAGGCGTAGGTGTAGGGTAGGTACGTAGCCAGTTGACGGGAGCGAAGCCGCGTGGGACAGCTAGTAACTCATAATATATTTAACATAAACATATGAAATTAAGATTATCTATACTAATATTATAAAGAGGTAAAATTTGTAAGTTTGTAAGTTTGTAAGTTTGTATGTAGGGGGTAATCTCTGGAACTAATGATCCAATTCTAAAAAAAAATTCACTGGTAGAAAGCTACATTATTCCTGAGTGCTATAGGCTATATAACATCACGCTACAACCAATAGGAGCGGAGCATTAATGAAAATGTTGCAAAAACGGGCAAGAATATTACTTTTTGAGGGCTTCCGTTGCGTGCGCTACGTAAACAGTTTCAGTTATGCAATCATGTATGTAGGGTAGGTAGAGTAGGTAGGGTAGGTGTAGGGTAGGTAAAAAAAATGAGGAGTAATTAAATAAGTGCCGCATGTTTCTTAACAAATGTATTTTTTTGCCGTGAAATTGTTAAATTTTCGATCACTCAGGAATCGACACCATTTTTATCTATACTAATATTATAAAGAGGTAAAATTTGTAAGTTTGTAAGTTTGTATGTAGGGGGTAATCTCTGGCACTAATGATCCAATTCTAAAAATTTTTTCACTGGTAGAAAGCTACATTATTCCTGAGTGCTATAGGCTATATAACATCACGCTACAACCAATAGGAGCGGAGCATTAATGAAAAATGTTGCAAAAACGGGCAAGAATATTACTTTTTGAGGGCTTCCGTTGCGTGCGCTACGTAAACAGTTTCAGTTATGCAATCATGTATGTAGGGTAGGTAAAAAAAATGAGGAGAAATTAAATAAGGGCCGCATGTTTCTTAACAAATGTATTTTTTTGCCGTGAAATTGTTGAATTTTCGATCACTCAGGAATCGACACCATTTTTATCTATACTAATACTAATACTAATATACTAATATACTAATACTAATACTAATACTAATACTAATACTAATACTAATACTAATACTAATACTAATACTAATACTAATACTAATACTAATACTAATATACTAATACTAATATACTAATAATAATATTATAAAGAGGTAAAATTTGTAAGTTTGTAAGTTTGTATGTAGGGGGTAATCTCTGGCACTAATGATCCAATTCTAAAAATTTTTTCACTGGTAGAAAGCTACATTATTCCTGAGTGCTATAGGCTATATAACATCACGCTACAACCAATAGGAGCGGAGCATTAATGAAAAATGTTGCAAAAACGGGCAAGAATATTACTTTTTGAGGGCTCCCGTTGCGTGCGCTACGTAAACAGTTTCAGTTATGCAATCATGTATGTAGGGTAGGTAGAGTAGATAAGGTAGGTGTAGGGTAGGTAAAAAAAATGAGGAGAAATTAAATAAGGGCCGCATGTTTCTTAACAAATGTATTTTTTTGCCGTGAAATTGTTGAATTTTCGATCACTCAGGAATCGACACTATTTTTATATATACTATAATATTATATAGAGGTAAAATTTGTAAGTTTGTATGTAGGGGGTAATCTCTGGAACTAATGATCCAATTCTAAAAATTTTTTCACTGGTAGAAAGCTACATTATTCCTGAGTGCTATAGGCTATATAACATCACGCTACAACCAATAGGAGCGGAGCATTAATGAAAAATGTTGCAAAAACGGGCAAGAATATTATTATTATATTATTATTACTTTTTGAGGGCTTCCGTTGCGTGCGCTACGTAAACAGTTTCAGTTATGCAATCATGTATGTAGGGTAGGTAGAGTAGGTAGGGTAGGTGTAGGGTAGGTGTAGGGTAGGTGTAGGGTAGGTGTAGGGTAGGTGTAGGGTAGGTGTAGGGTAGGTGTAGGGTAGGTGTAGGGTAGGTGTAGGGTAGGTGTAGGGTAGGTGTAGGGTAGGTGTAGGGTAGGTGTAGGGTAGGTGTAGGGTAGGTGTAGGGTAGGTGTAGGGTAGGTGTAGGGTAGGTGTAGGGTAGGTGTAGGGTAGGTGTAGGGTAGGTGTAGGGTAGGTGTAGGGTAGGTGTAGGGTAGGTGTAGGGTAGGTGTAGGGTAGGTGTAGGGTAGGTGTAGGGTAGGTGTAGGGTAGGTGTAGGGTAGGTGTAGGGTAGGTGTAGGGTAGGTGTAGGGTAGGTGTAGGGTAGGTGTAGGGTAGGTGTAGGGTAGGTGTAGGGTAGGTGTAGGGTAGGTGTAGGGTAGGTGTAGGGTAGGTGTAGGGTAGGTGTAGGGTAGGTGTAGGGTAGGTGTAGGGTAGGTGTAGGGTAGGTGTAGGGTAGGTGTAGGGTAGGTGTAGGGTAGGTGTAGGGTAGGTGTAGGGTAGGTTTAGGGTAGGTGTAGGGTAGGTGTAGGGTAGGTGTAGGGTAGGTGTAGGGTAGGTGTAGGGTAGGCGTAGGGTAGGCGTAGGGTAGGCGTAGGGTAGGCGTAGGGTAGGCGTAGGGTAGGCGTAGGGTAGGCGTAGGGTAGGCGTAGGGTAGGCGTAGGGTAGGTGTAGGGTTGGTGTAGGGTAGGTGTAGGGTAGGTGTAGGGTAGGTGTAGGGTAGGTGTAGGGTAGGTGTAGGGTAGGTGTAGGGTAGGTGTAGGGTAGGTGTAGGGTAGGTGTAAGGTAGGTGCAAGGTAGGTGTAGGGTAGGTGTAGGGTAGGTGTAGGGTAGGTGTAGGGTAGGTGTAGGGTAGGTGTAGGGTAGGTGTAGGGTAGGTGTAGGGTAGGTGTAGGGTAGGTGTAGGGTAGGTGTAGGGTAGGTGTAGGGTAGGTGTAGGGTAGGTGTAGGGTAGGTGTAGGGTAGGTGTAGGGTAGGTGTAGGGTAGGTGTAGGGTAGGTGTAGGGTAGGTGTAGGGTAGGTGTAGGGTAGGTGTAGGGTAGGTGTAGGGTAGGTGTAGGGTAGGTGTAGGGTAGGTGTAGGGTAGGTGTAGGGTAGGTGTAGGGTAGGTGTAGGGTAGGTGTAGGGTAGGTGTAGGGTAGGTGTAGGGTAGGTGTAGGGTAGGTGTAGGGTAGGTGTAGGGTAGGTGTAGGGTAGGTGTAGGGTAGGTGTAGGGTAGGTGTAGGGTAGGTGTAGGGTAGGTGTAGGGTAGGTGTAGGGTAGGTGTAGGGTAGGTGTAGGGTAGGTGTAGGGTAGGTGTAGGGTAGGTGTAGGGTAGGTGTAGGGTAGGTGTAGGGTAGGTGTAGGGTAGGTGTAGGGTAGGTGTAGGGTAGGTGTAGGGTAGGTGTAGGGTAGGTGTAGGGTAGGTGTAGGGTAGGTGTAGGGTAGGTGTAGGGTAGGTGTAGGGTAGGTGTAGGGTAGGTGTAGGGTAGGTGTAGGGTAGGTGTAGGGTAGGTGTAGGGTAGGTGTAGGGTAGGTGTAGGGTAGGTGTAGGGTAGGTGTAGGGTAGGTGTAGGGTAGGTGTAGGGTAGGTGTAGGGTAGGTGTAGGGTAGGTGTAGGGTAGGTGTAGGGTAGGTGTAGGGTAGGTGTAGGGTAGGTGTAGGGTAGGTGTAGGGTAGGTGTAGGGTAGGTGTAGGGTAGGTGTAGGGTAGGTGTAGGGTAGGTGTAGGGTAGGTGTAGGGTAGGTGTAGGGTAGGTGTAGGGTAGGTGTAGGGTAGGTGTAGGGTAGGTGTAGGGTAGGTGTAGGGTAGGTGTAGGGTAGGTGTAGGGTAGGTGTAGGGTAGGTGTAGGGTAGGTGTAGGGTAGGTGTAGGGTAGGTGTAGGGTAGGTGTAGGGTAGGTGTAGGGTAGGTGTAGGGTAGGTGTAGGGTAGGTGTAGGGTAGGTGTAGGGTAGGTGTAGGGTAGGTGTAGGGTAGGTGTAGGGTAGGTGTAGGGTAGGTGTAGGGTAGGTGTAGGGTAGGTGTAGTGTAGGTGTAGGGTAGGTGTAGGGTAGGTGTAGGGTAGGTGTAGGGTAGGTGTAGGGTAGGTGTAGGGTAGGTTTAGGGTAGGTGTAGGGTAGGTGTAGGGTAGGTGTAGGGTAGGCGTAGGTAGACGTAGGGTAGGCGTAGGGTAGGCGTAGGGTAGGCGTAGGGTAGGCGTAGGGTAGGCGTAGGGTAGGCGTAGGGTAGGCGTAGGGTAGGCGTAGGGTAGGTGTAGGGTAGGTGTAGGGTTGGTGTAGGGTAGGTGTAGGGTAGGTGTAGGGTAGGTGTAGGGTAGGTGTAGGGTTGGTGTAGGGTAGGTGTAGGGTAGGTGTAGGGTAGGTGTAGGGTAGGTGTAGGGTAGGTGTAGGGTAGGTGTAGGGTAGGTGTAGGGTAGGTGTAGGGTAGGTGTAGGGTAGGTGTAGGGTAGGTGTAGGGTAGGTGTAGGGTAGGTGTAGGGTAGGTGTAGGGTAGGTGTAGGGTAGGTGTAAGGTAGGTGTAGGGTAGGTGTAGGGTAGGTGTAGGGTAGGTGTAGGGTAGGTGTAGGGTAGGTGTAGGGTAGGTGTAGGGTAGGTGTAGGGTAGGTGTAGGGTAGGTGTAGGGTAGGTGTAGGGTAGGTGTAGGGTAGGTGTAGGGTAGGTGTAGGGTAGGTGTAGGGTAGGTGTAGGGTAGGTGTAGGGTTGGTGTAGGGTTGGTGTAGGGTAGGTGTAGGGTAGGTGTAGGGTAGGTGTAGGGTAGGTGTAGGGTAGGTGTAGGGTAGGTGTAGGGTAGGTGTAGGGTAGGTGTAGGGTAGGTGTAGGGTAGGTGTAGGGTAGGTGTAGGGTAGGTGTAGGGTAGGTGTAGGGTAGGTGTAGGGTAGGTGTAGGGTAGGTGTAGGGTAGGTGTAGGGTAGGTGTAGGGTAGGTGTAGGTAGGTGTAGGGTAGGTGTAGGGTAGGTGTAGGGTAGGTGTAGGGTAGGTGTAGGGTAGGTGTAGGGTAGGTGTAGGGTAGGTGTAGGGTAGGTGTAGGGTAGGTGTAGGGTAGGTGTAGGGTAGGTTGTAGGGTAGGTGTAGGGTAGGTGTAGGGTAGGTGTAGGGTAGGTGTAGGGTAGGTGTAGGGTAGGTGTAGGGTAGGTGTAGGGTAGGTGTAGGGTAGGTGTAGGGTAGGTGTAGGGTAGGTGTAGGGTAGGTGTAGGGTAGGTGTAGGGTAGGTGTAGGGTAGGTGTAGGGTAGGTGTAGGGTAGGTGTAGGGTAGGTGTAGGGTAGGTGTAGGTAGGTGTAGGGTAGGTGTAGGGTAGGTGTAGGGTAGGTGTAGGGTAGGTGTAGGGTAGGTGTAGGGTAGGTGTAGGGTAGGTGTAGGGGTAGGTGTAGGGTAGGTGTAGGGTAGGTGTAGGGTAGGTGTAGGGTAGGTGTAGGGTAGGTGTAGGGTAGGTGTAGGGTAGGTGTAGGGTAGGTGTAGGGTAGGTGTAGGGTAGGTGTAGGGTAGGTGTAGGGTAGGTGTAGGGTAGGTGTAGGGTAGGTGTAGGGTAGGTGTAGGGTAGGTGTAGGGTAGGTGTAGGGTAGGTGTAGGGTAGGTGTAGGGTAGGTGTAGGGTAGGTGTAGGGTAGGTGTAGGGTAGGTGTAGGGTAGGTGTAGGGTAGGTGTAGGGTAGGTGTAGGGTAGGTGTAGGGTAGGTGTAGGGTAGGTGTAGGGTAGGTGTAGGGTAGGTGTAGGGTAGGTGTAGGGTAGGTGTAGGGTAGGTGTAGGGTAGGTGTAGGGTAGGTGTAGGGTAGGTGTAGGTAGGTGTAGGGTAGGTGTAGGGTAGGTGCAGGGTAGGTGCAGGGTAGGTGCAGGGTAGGTGCAGGGTAGGTGTAGGGTAGGTGTAGGGTAGGTGTAGGGTAGGTGTAGGGTAGGTGTACGGGTAGGTGTAGGGTAGGTGTAGGGTAGGTGTAGGGTAGGTGTAGGGTAGGTGTAGGGTAGGTGTAGGGTAGGTGTAGGGTAGGTGTAGGGTAGGTGTAGGGTAGGTGTAGGGTAGGTGTAGGGTAGGTGTAGGGTAGGTGTAGGGTAGGTGTAGGGTAGGTGTAGGGTAGGTGTAGGGTAGGTGTAGGGTAGGTGTAGGGTAGGTGTAGGGTAGGTGTAGGGTAGGTGTAGGGTAGGTGTAGGGTAGGTGTAGGGTAGGTGTAGGGTAGGTGTAGGGTAGGTGTAGGGTAGGTGTAGGGTAGGTGTAGGGTAGGTAGGTGTAGGGTAGGTGTAGGGTAGGTGTAGGGTAGGTGTAGGGTAGGTGTAGGGTAGGTGTAGGGTAGGTGTAGGGTAGGTGTAGGGTAGGTGTAGGGTAGGTGTAGGGTAGGTGTAGGGTAGGTGTAGGGTAGGGTTAGGGTAGGTGTTAGGGTAGGTGTAGGGTAGGTGTAGGGTAGGTGTAGGGTAGGTGTAGGGTAGGTGTAGGGTAGGTGTAGGGTAGGTGTAGGGTAGGTGTAGGGTAGGTGTAGGGTAGGTGTAGGGTAGGTGTAGGGTAGGTGTAGGGTAGGTGTAGGGTAGGTGTAGGGTAGGTGTAGGGTAGGTGTAGGGTAGGTGTAGGGTAGGTGTAGGGTAGGTGTAGGGTAGGTGTAGGGTAGGTGTAGGGTAGGTGTAGGGTAGGTGTAGGGTAGGTGTAGGGTAGGTGTAGGGTAGGTGTAGGGTAGGTGTAGGGTAGGTGTAGGGTAGGTGTAGGGTAGGTGTAGGGTAGGTGTAGGGTAGGTGTAGGGTAGGTGTAGGGTAGGTGTAGGGTAGGTGTAGGGTAGGTGTAGGGTAGGTGTAGGGTAGGTGTAGGGTAGGTGTAGGGTAGGGTGTAGGGTAGGTGTAGGGTAGGTGTAGGGTAGGTGTAGGGTAGGTGTAGGGTAGGTGTAGGGTAGGTGTAGGGTAGGTGTAGGGTAGGTGAAGGGTAGGTGTAGGGTAGGTGTAGGGTAGGTGTAGGATAGGGTAGATACGTAGCCAGTTGACGGGAGCGAAGCCGCGTGGGACAGCTAGTACATTATAAAGTCTCGCGAATCAGCCCACGCGGCAACACGTTTTTGTTTCTCTCTCTGATAAAATTAATAGAAAAAGTGGTAAAAAGTTATTAAAATCGGTGGTGACATATATCATCTTAAAGCTATTGAACTGTACTGTGCAGTGGTGGTTTCAGTTTTTCGAAACTCTAACATACGAGTGAATCATAAGCAAAAACTTTCTAAAAAACCTTTGCAAAAAACAATTGTCCGTGACCTAGGGCAACTCGCAGTTTGCTCGCTTCAACGCACACACGCAAAGCGCTCAATAGCGTACTTACCTAGTATTCACGAACTCATACTTAACATACTACATACTCATACTTACTTAATAAATAATAAAACACGAAAAAATATTGTTGTAATATATAATGGAGTGTCAAAAGTGTAAAAAAGTGCTATCAAAAAAAGGTGCCCACTTCATGTGCCAAGGTTCCTGTCAAGGAACTTTTCATAGAAGCTGCGTCAAAGGCCTAGCTGCAGACATGAAGGCAGGGAAAAACAGGATCTACTGTAACAACTGTGAAGACGAGGGCTCTGATGAAGAAGAAGTGGAGGAAGAGGTACAAGACTTTGAAAACATATTAAAAGACATTCAAAAAAAGGTCAGTGCCATATCCGGACTTAAGAAGCATTTAGACACAATACAACCAAGCATTAGCGTATTATAAGATAAGTATGATACACTATTAATTGAACACGAAGAATCTAAAGGAAAAATATCGAAACTTGAAAATACCGTGATCAATATTAATAACAGATGTGTCTATTTAGAGAAATGCAACATTGCACTTGATCAAAAACTACAAGACGCTGAGCAATCATCACTTAAACAAAACCTCGAAATTGTAGGCGTTGAATACATGCCTGGCGAAAATTTGAGAGAGATTGTGACCAAAATTGGAGATGAGATAGGCGTAAAAAGCGAT
>CAOCPI010000119.1:0-49553 GCA_948252205.1 Orthosia incerta
CCCCTTTTCCGCCCCCCTCCTCCCCCCCTCTATCGTATCTCGGAAACTAAGGTACCCGTAGTATGTTTTTTTTACGGATTCGTTTAGAGGAGGCTCGGAAAAGCAAAAACCATTTTTCAAATTTGACCCCCTCGCCCCCCTTCTCCCCCCCTTTAAGCGGATCTCGGCAGTTGAGAGACTTGGAACATTTCTTTTTTCAGATTCATATAAAGGGGCAATGCTATAGTCACAAACATACCATTTTCAAAGTTGACCCCCTTGCTCCCCTTCTCCCCCCTCCCCCCGTTTTGGCAAATCTTTTTTTTTTGTTTTTTTTTACGGAATCGTTTAGAGGAGGCTCGGAAAAGTAAAAAACATTTTTCAAAGTTGACCCCCTCGCCCCCCTTTCCCCCCCCTTTAAGCGGATCTCGGAAGTTGAGAGACTTGGAACATTTCTTTTTTCAGATTCATATAAAGGGGCAATGCTTTAGTCGGAATCATTTTTCAAAACTCCCCACTCTCCCTCCCTTCATAGGGATGACGGGAGAGGAGGGCCTCTCCAACCTCCCATACCTAATATCGGTCGTCGAAACCTGTCCGGTAGGAGTGGACCAGGCAGCGTAGGGACCCCAAATGGAGCGAACCTACGAGACCGAGTGCAGCGCAGGGGGGAGGTGGCGAGCGAAGCGAGCCGGCGACCTCCGTAGCGTAACGAAGGTTGAGTGGGTGAAGCGAAACTCAGTTCCTGGCGACGAATGCAAACATTAGTTTTATTTTTTTTGGAACAAAGTGTAGGGTAGGTGTAGGGTAGGTGTAGGGTAGGTGTAGGGTAGGTGTAGGGTAGGTGTAGGGTAGGTGTAGGGTAGGTGTAGGGTAGGTGTAGGGTAGGTGTAGGGTAGGTGTAGGGTAGGTGTAGGGTAGGTGTAGGGTAGGTGTAGGGTAGGTGTAGGGTAGGTGTAGGGTAGGTGTAGGGTAGGTGTAGGGTAGGTGTAGGGTAGGTGTAGGGTAGGTGTAGTGTAGGTGTAGGGTAGGTGTAGGGTAGGTGTAGGGTAGGTGTAGGGTAGGTGTAGGGTAGGTGTAGGGTAGGTGTAGGGTAGGTGTAGGGTAGGTGTAGGGTAGGTGTAGGGTAGGTGTAGGGTAGGTGTAGGGTAGGTGTAGGGTAGGTGTAGGGTAGGTGTAGGGTAGGTGTAGGGTAGGTGTAGGGTAGGTGTAGGGACAACAACACGCGAGCTGCATGCAGCTCGCGCACCAAGCGAATACTAGTTATATTATATAAAACTGCATTACCACTCACTGACTGACTGACTCACTGACATAATTGTTCTCCCAGATGGTGAAGGGGGCCCCCCCGGTGGGTTCCCGCTTTGTCGAGGCGGGGGGGCTCAGTAACCGTGGCTTGGTCACCCACGGTGAAGCGAAGAGGAACCCGAGGAGGGGCCGCTCGTCAGGGCTTTTGCCGATTAAGCCGACGACGTAGCGGCCAACTAGTAGGTTGCGGTGCCGCTTGGTAACAGGCGACATCGCAACTGAGGCGGGCCGCGATGTCTTATGGAGATTCCCAGGTCCCATACGACATCGCGGCTGAGGGTTGGAGGCCGCGGCGGGAGAGGAGTGCCGGTATTGCGGTGCGCCGCTCTCCCTACCTTCCGCGGCCTAGACGGGGTCGCCACCGTCTGATGGCGGACGCGGTGGGGCCGCAGGGGAAGAGGAGTGTCGGTATAGCGTTAGCCGCTCTCCCTGTCCCCTGCGGCCGCAAAATGGTAGGTGGCGGGGCCATTGACCTTGACCCGTCACAGTGGGACCAAGGGTGCCATACACGGGGTCGTCTGGCACCCATGTGCTGAATTGGTCCCTGGGGTGGTCACGGCGTACAGTGTGTTCTGGTGCGCCGGTGATGGGGGGTACTCTCCCGAGGAGGGTCCGGTGACGGACAGCTGCGGCGGGTTCGCGGTGAGTGCTAACGCGTGCCCGTGTTCCCGCCATAAGCGGCACTGGAGGACACCGTGGAGTTTTAGTGGGTTAGAGTCCCACATAACTGCACTATCTCCCCGTGGTAGTGCAGTATGCATGAGCATTTCTCCACGCAAAAAAAAAAAAAAAAAAAAAAAGATGGTGAAGGGGGAGGTGGGTATATTTTGACAGATTCGTAAACAAGTAACTCCCGTGAGTATGGGAAAAGTCCCAAACCTCCCCTTTTCCCCCCCCCTCCTGCCCCCCTCTATCGTTTCTCGGAAACTAAGGTACCCGTATTTTTTGTTTTTTACGGATTCGTTTAGAGGAGGCTCGGAAAAGTAAAAAGCATTTTTCAAAGTTGACCCCCCCGCCCCCCTTCTCCCCCCCTTTAAGCGGATCTCGGAAGTTGAGAGACTTGGAACATTTCTTTTTTCAGATTCATATAAAGGGGCAATGCTATAGTCACAAACAAACCATTTTTCAAAGTTGACCCCCTTGCCCCCCTTCTCCCCCCCCCCCCCGTTTTGGCGAATCTTTTTTTTTTCAGTTTTTTTTACGGATTCGTTTAGAGGAGGCTCGGAAAAGTAAAAACCATTTTACAAAGTTGACCCCCTCGCCCCCCTTCTCCCCCCCTTTAAGCGGATCTCGGAAGTTGAGAGACTTGGAACATTTCTTTTTTCAGATTCATATAAAGGGGCAATGCTATAGTCACAAACGAACCAGTTTTCAAAGTTGACCCCCTTGCCCCCCTTCTCCCCCTCCCCCCCCCCGTTTTGGCGAATCTTTTTTTTTGTTTTTTTTACGGATTCAGCGTAGGGATCCCGATTGGAGCGAACCTACGAGACCGAGTGCAGCGCAGGGGGGAGGTGGCGAGCGAAGCGAGCCGGCGACCTCCGTAGCGTAACGAAGGTTGAGTGGGTGAAGCGAAACTCAGTGCCTGGCGACGACAAGCAAACATTAGGGTTATGTTTTTTGGAACAAAGTTTAGGGTAGGTGTAGGGTAGGTGTAGGGTAGGTGTAGGGTAGGTGTAGGGTAGGTGTAGGGTAGGTGTAGGGTAGGTGTAGGGTAGGTGTAGGGTAGGTGTAGGGTAGGTGTAGGGTAGGTGTAGGGTAGGTGTAGGGTAGGTGTAGGGTAGGTGTAGGGTAGGTGTAGGGTAGGTGTAGGGTAGGTGTAGGGTAGGTGTAGGGTAGGTGTAGGGTAGGTGTAGGGTAGGTGTAGGGTAGGTGTAGGGTAGGTGTAGGGTAGGTGTAGGGTAGGTGTAGGGTAGGTGTAGGGTAGGTGTAGGGTAGGTGTAGGGTAGGTGTAGGGTAGATGTAGGGTAGGTGTAGGGTAGGTGTAGGGTAGGTGTAGGGTAGGTGTAGGGTAGGTGTAGGGTAGGTGTAGGGTAGGTGTAGGGTAGGTGTAGGGTAGGTGTAGGGTAGGTGTAGGGTAGGTGTAGGGTAGGTGTAGGGTAGGTGTAGGGTAGGTGTAGGGTAGGTGTAGGGTAGGTGTAGGGTAGGTGTAGGGTAGGTGTAGGGTAGGTGTAGGGTAGGTGTAGGGTAGGTGTAGGGTAGGTGTAGGGTAGGTGTAGGGTAGGTGTAGGGTAGGTGTAGGGTAGGTGTAGGGTAGGTGTAGGGTAGGTGTAGGGTAGGTGTAGGGTAGGTGTAGGGTAGGTGTAGGGTAGGTGTAGGGTAGGTGTAGGGTAGGTGTAGGGTAGGTGTAGGGTAGGTGTAGGGTAGGTGTAGGGTAGGTGTAGGGTAGGTGTAGGGTAGGTGTAGGGTAGGTGTAGGGTAGGTGTAGGGTAGGTGTAGGGTAGGTGTAGGGTAGGTGTAGGGTAGGTGTAGGGTAGGTGTAGGGTAGGTGTAGGGTAGGTGTAGGGTAGGTGTAGGGTAGGTGTAGGGTAGGTGTAGGGTAGGTGTAGGGTAGGTGTAGGGTAGGTGTAGGGTAGGTGTAGGGTAGGTGTAGGGTAGGTGTAGGGTAGGTGTAGGGTAGGTGTAGGGTAGGTGTAGGGTAGGTGTAGGGTAGGTGTAGGGTAGGTGTAGGGTAGGTGTAGGGTAGGTGTAGGGTAGGTGTAGGGTAGGTGTAGGGTAGGTGTAGGGTAGGTGTAGGGTAGGTGTAGGGTAGGTGTAGGGTAGGTGTAGGGTAGGTGTAGGGTAGGTGTAGGGTAGGTGTAGGGTAGGTGTAGGGTAGGTGTAGGGTAGGTGTAGGGTAGGTCTAGGGTAGGTGTAGGGACAACAACACGCGAGCTGCTTGCAGCTCGCGCACCAAGCAAATACTAGTTATACTATATAAAACTGCATTACCACTCACTGACTGACATAATTGTTCTCCCAGATGGTGGATGGGGAGGTGGGTATATTTTGACAGATTCGTAAATAAGTGACTCTCGCGAGTTTGGGAAAAGTCCCAAACCTCCCCTTTTCCGCCCCCCTCCTCCCCCCCTCTATCGTATCTCGGAAACTAAGGTACCCGTAGTATGTTTTTTTTACGGATTCGTTTAGAGGAGGCTCGGAAAAGCAAAAACCATTTTTCAAATTTGACCCCCTCGCCCCCCTTCTCCCCCCCTTTAAGCGGATCTCGGCAGTTGAGAGACTTGGAACATTTCTTTTTTCAGATTCATATAAAGGGGCAATGCTATAGTCACAAACATACCATTTTCAAAGTTGACCCCCTTGCTCCCCTTCTCCCCCCTCCCCCCCGTTTTGGCAAATCTTTTTTTTTTGTTTTTTTTTACGGAATCGTTTAGAGGAGGCTCGGAAAAGTAAAAAACATTTTTCAAAGTTGACCCCCTCGCCCCCCTTTCCCCCCCCTTTAAGCGGATCTCGGAAGTTGAGAGACTTGGAACATTTCTTTTTTCAGATTCATATAAAGGGGCAATGCTTTAGTCGGAATCATTTTTCAAAACTCCCCACTCTCCCTCCCTTCATAGGGATGACGGGAGAGGAGGGCCTCTCCAACCTCCCATACCTAATATCGGTCGTCGAAACCTGTCCGGTAGGAGTGGACCAGGCAGCGTAGGGACCCCAAATGGAGCGAACCTACGAGACCGAGTGCAGCGCAGGGGGGAGGTGGCGAGCGAAGCGAGCCGGCGACCTCCGTAGCGTAACGAAGGTTGAGTGGGTGAAGCGAAACTCAGTTCCTGGCGACGAATGCAAACATTAGTTTTATTTTTTTTGGAACAAAGTGTAGGGTAGGTGTAGGGTAGGTGTAGGGTAGGTGTAGGGTAGGTGTAGGGTAGGTGTAGGGTAGGTGTAGGGTAGGTGTAGGGTAGGTGTAGGGTAGGTGTAGGGTAGGTGTAGGGTAGGTGTAGGGTAGGTGTAGGGTAGGTGTAGGGTAGGTGTAGGGTAGGTGTAGGGTAGGTGTAGGGTAGGTGTAGGGTAGGTGTAGGGTAGGTGTAGGGTAGGTGTAGGGTAGGTGTAGGGTAGGTGTAGTGTAGGTGTAGGGTAGGTGTAGGGTAGGTGTAGGGTAGGTGTAGGGTAGGTGTAGGGTAGGTGTAGGGTAGGTGTAGGGTAGGTGTAGGGTAGGTGTAGGGTAGGTGTAGGGTAGGTGTAGGGTAGGTGTAGGGTAGGTGTAGGGTAGGTGTAGGGTAGGTGTAGGGTAGGTGTAGGGTAGGTGTAGGGTAGGTGTAGGGACAACAACACGCGAGCTGCATGCAGCTCGCGCACCAAGCGAATACTAGTTATATTATATAAAACTGCATTACCACTCACTGACTGACTGACTCACTGACATAATTGTTCTCCCAGATGGTGAAGGGGGCCCCCCCGGTGGGTTCCCGCTTTGTCGAGGCGGGGGGGCTCAGTAACCGTGGCTTGGTCACCCACGGTGAAGCGAAGAGGAACCCGAGGAGGGGCCGCTCGTCAGGGCTTTTGCCGATTAAGCCGACGACGTAGCGGCCAACTAGTAGGTTGCGGTGCCGCTTGGTAACAGGCGACATCGCAACTGAGGCGGGCCGCGATGTCTTATGGAGATTCCCAGGTCCCATACGACATCGCGGCTGAGGGTTGGAGGCCGCGGCGGGAGAGGAGTGCCGGTATTGCGGTGCGCCGCTCTCCCTACCTTCCGCGGCCTAGACGGGGTCGCCACCGTCTGATGGCGGACGCGGTGGGGCCGCAGGGGAAGAGGAGTGTCGGTATAGCGTTAGCCGCTCTCCCTGTCCCCTGCGGCCGCAAAATGGTAGGTGGCGGGGCCATTGACCTTGACCCGTCACAGTGGGACCAAGGGTGCCATACACGGGGTCGTCTGGCACCCATGTGCTGAATTGGTCCCTGGGGTGGTCACGGCGTACAGTGTGTTCTGGTGCGCCGGTGATGGGGGGTACTCTCCCGAGGAGGGTCCGGTGACGGACAGCTGCGGCGGGTTCGCGGTGAGTGCTAACGCGTGCCCGTGTTCCCGCCATAAGCGGCACTGGAGGACACCGTGGAGTTTTAGTGGGTTAGAGTCCCACATAACTGCACTATCTCCCCGTGGTAGTGCAGTATGCATGAGCATTTCTCCACGCAAAAAAAAAAAAAAAAAAAAAAGATGGTGAAGGGGGAGGTGGGTATATTTTGACAGATTCGTAAACAAGTAACTCCCGTGAGTATGGGAAAAGTCCCAAACCTCCCCTTTTCCCCCCCCCTCCTGCCCCCCTCTATCGTTTCTCGGAAACTAAGGTACCCGTATTTTTTGTTTTTTACGGATTCGTTTAGAGGAGGCTCGGAAAAGTAAAAAGCATTTTTCAAAGTTGACCCCCCCGCCCCCCTTCTCCCCCCCTTTAAGCGGATCTCGAAAGTTGGAACATTTGGAACATTTATTTTTTCAGATTCATAGAAAGGGGCAATGCTATAGTCACAAACTAACCATTTTTCAAAGTTGACCCCCTTGCCCCCCTTCTCCCCCCTCCCCCCCCGTTTTGGCTAATCTTTTTTTTTTTGTTTTTTTTACGGAATCGTTTAGAGGAGGCTCGGTAAAGTAAAAAACATTTTTCAAAGTTGACCCCCTCGCCCCCCTTCTCCCCCCTTTAAGCGGATCTCGGAAGTTGAGAGACTTGGAACATTTCTTTTTTCAGTTTCATATAAAGGGGCAATGCTATAGTCACAAACGAACCAGTTTTTAAAGTTGACCCCTTTGCCCCCCTTCTCCCCCCCCCCCCGTTTTGGCGAATCTTTTCTTTTCAGTTTTTTTTACGGATTCGTTTAGAGGAGGCTCGGAAAAGTTAAAACCATTTTTCAAAGTTGACCCCCTCGCCCCCCTTCTCCCCCCTCCCCCCCCGTTTTGGCGAATCTTGTTGTTTTGTTTTTTTTACGGATTCGTTTAAAGGAGGCCCAGAAAAGTAAAGACCATTTTTCAAAGTTGACCCCCTCGCCCGCCTTCTCCCCCCCTTTAAGCTGATCTCGGAAGTTGAGAGACTTGGAACATTTCTTTTTTCAGATTCATATAAAGGGGCAATGCTTGAGTCGGAATCATTTTTCAAAACTCCCCACTCTCCCTCCCTTCATCCCTCCTCTCCCCAACCTCCCCTTCCTAATATCGGTCGTCGAAACCTGTCCGGTGGAAGTGGACCAGGCAGCGTAGGGACCCCGAATGGAGCGAACCTACTAGACCGAGTGCAGCGCAGGGGGGAGGTGGCGAGCGATGCGAGCCGGCGACCTCCGTAGCGTAACGAAGGTTGAGTGGGTGAAGCGAAACTCAGTGCCTGGCGACGACAAGCAAACATTAGGGTTATGTTTTTTGTAACAAAGTGTAGGGTAGGTGTAGGGTAGGTGAAGGGTAGGTGTAGGGTAGGTGTAGGGTAGGTGTAGGGTAGGTGTAGGGTAGGTGTAGGGTAGGTGTAGGGTAGGTGTAGGGTAGGTGTAGGGTAGGTGTAGGGTAGGTGTAGGGTAGGTGTAGGGTAGGTGTAGGGTAGGTGTAGGGTAGGTGTAGGGTAGGTGTAGGGTAGGTGTAGGGTAGGTGTAGGGTAGGTGTAGGGTAGGTGTAGGGTAGGTGTAGGGTAGGTGTAGGGTAGGTGTAGGGTAGGTGTAGGGTAGGTGTAGGGTAGGTGTAGGGTAGGTGTAGGGTAGGTGTAGGGTAGGTGTAGGGTAGGTGTAGGGTAGGTGTAGGGTAGGTGTAGGGTAGGTGTAGGGTAGGTGTAGGGTAGGTGTAGGGTAGGTGTAGGGTAGGTGTAGGGTAGGTGTAGGGTAGGTGTAGGGTAGGTGTAGGGTAGGTGTAGGGTAGGTGTAGGGTAGGTGTAGGGTAGGTGTAGGGTAGGTGTAGGGTAGGTGTAGGGTAGGTGTAGGGTAGGTGTAGGGTAGGTGTAGGGTAGGTGTAGGGTAGGTGTAGGGTAGGTGTAGGGTAGGTGTAGGGTAGGTGTAGGGTAGGTGTAGGGTAGGTGTAGGGTAGGTGTAGGGTAGGTGTAGGGTAGGTGTAGGGTAGGTGTAGGGTAGGTGTAGGGTAGGTGTAGGGTAGGTGTAGGGTAGGTGTAGGGTAGGTGTAGGGTAGGTGTAGGGTAGGTGTAGGGTAGGTGTAGGGTAGGTGTAGGGTAGGTGTAGGGTAGGTGTAGGGTAGGTGTAGGGTAGGTGTAGGGTAGGTGTAGGGTAGGTGTAGGGTAGGTGTAGGGTAGGTGTAGGGTAGGTGTAGGGTAGGTGTAGGGTAGGTTAAGGAATACTTCTCAAAAACACGACAAAGCCGCGAGCTGCTTGCAGCTCGCGCACCAAGCAAATACTAGTTATTATATTATATAAAACTGCATTACCACTGACTCACTGACTCACTGACTCACTGACATAATTGTTCTCCCAGATGGTGGAGGGGGAGGTGGGTATATTTTGACAGATTCGTAAACAAGTGACTCTCGCGAGTTTGGGAAAAGTCCCAAACCTCCCCTTTTCCTCCCCCCTCCTCCCCCCCTCTATCGTATCTCGGAAACTAAGGTACCCGTAGTATGTTTTTTTTACAAATTCGTTTAGACGAGTCCCGGAAAAGCAAAAACCATTTTTCAAATTTGACCCCCTCGCCCCCCTTCTCCCCCCCTTTAAGCGGATCTCGGAAGTTGAGAAACTTGGAACATTTCTTTTTTCAGATTCATATAAACGGGCAATGCTATAGTCACAAACAAACCATTTTTCAAAGTTGACCCCTTGCCCCCCTTCTCCCCCCTGCCCCCCCGTTTTCGCTAATCTTTTTCTTTTGTTTTTTTTTACGGAATCGTTTAGAGGAGGCTCGGAAAAGTAAAAACCATTTTTCAAAGTTGACCCCCTCGCCCCCCTTCTCCCCCCCTATAAGCGGATCTCGGAAGTTGAGAGACTTGGAACATTTCTTTTTTCAGATTCATATAAAGGGGCAATGCTATAGTCACAAACAAACCATTTTTCAAAGTTAACCCCTTGCCCCCCTTCTCCCCCCGTTTTGGCGAATCTTTTTTTTTTGTTTTTTTTACGGATTCAGCGTAGGGATCCCGAGGGGAGCGAACCTACGAGACCGAGTGCAGCGCAGTGTAACGAAGGTTGAGTGGGTGAAGCGAAACTCAGTGCCTGGCGACGACAAGCAAACATTAGGGTTATGTTTTTTGGAACAAAGTTTAGGGTAGGTGTAGGGTAGGTGTAGGGTAGGTGTAGGGTAGGTGTAGGGTAGGTGTAGGGTAGGTGTAGGGTAGGTGTAGGGTAGGTGTAGGGTAGGTGTAGGGTAGGTGTAGGGTAGGTGTAGGGTAGGTGTAGGGTAGGTGTAGGGTAGGTGTAGGGTAGGTGTAGGGTAGGTGTAGGGTAGGTGTAGGGTAGGTGTAGGGTAGGTGTAGGGTAGGTGTAGGGTAGGTGTAGGGTAGGTGTAGGGTAGGTGTAGGGTAGGTGTAGGGTAGGTGTAGGGTAGGTGTAGGGTAGGTGTAGGGTAGGTGTAGGGTAGGTGTAGGGTAGGTGTAGGGTAGGTGTAGGGTAGGTGTAGGGTAGGTGTAGGGTAGGTGTAGGGTAGGTGTAGGGTAGGTGTAGGGTAGGTGTAGGGTAGGTGTAGGTAAGGTGTAGGGTAGGTGTAGGGTAGGTGTAGGGTAGGTGTAGGGTAGGTGTAGGGTAGGTGTAGGGTAGGTGTAGGGTAGGTGTAGGGTAGGTGTAGGGTAGGTGTAGGGTAGGTGTAGGGTAGGTGTAGGGTAGGTGTAGGGTAGGTGTAGGGTAGGTGTAGGGTAAGTGTAGGGTAGGTGTAGGGTAGGTGTAGGGTAGGTGTAGGGTAGGTGTAGGGTAGGTGTAGGGTAGGTGTAGGGTAGGTGTAGGGTAGGTGTAGGGTAGGTGTAGGGTAGGTGTAGGGTAGGTGTAGGGTAGGTGTAGGGTAGGTGTAGGGTAGGTGTAGGGTAGGTGTAGGTTAGGTGTAGGGTAGGTGTAGGGTAGGTGTAGGGTAGGTGTAGGGTAGGTGTAGGGTAGGTGTAGGGAAAACAACACGCGAGCTGCTTGCAGCTCGCGCACCAAGCGAATACTAGTTATACTATATAAAACTGCATTACCACTGACTGACTGACATAATTGTTCTCCCAGATGGTGGATGGGGAGGTGGGTATTTTTTGACAGATTCGTAAACAAGTGACTCTCGCGAGTTTGGGAAAAGTCCCAAACCTCCCCTTTTCCTCCCCTCTCCTCCCCCCCTCTATCGTATCTCGGAAAATAAGGTACCCGTAGTATGTTTTTTTTACGGATTCGTTTAGAGGAGGCTCGGAAAAGCAAAAACCATTTTTCAAATTTGACCCCCTCGCCCCCCTTCTCCCCCCCTTTAAGCGGATCTCGGAAGTTGAGAGACTTGGAACATTTCTTTTTTCAGATTCATATAAAGGGGCAATGCTATAGTCACAAACGCACCAGTTTTCAAAGTTGACCCCCTTGCCCCCCTTCTCCCCCCCCCCCCCCGTTTTGGCGAATCTTTTTTTTTCAGTTTTTCTTACGGATTCGTTTAGAGGAGGCTCGGAAAAGAAAAAACCAATTTTCAAAGTTGACCCCCTCGCCCCCCTTCTCCCCCCCTTTAAGCGGATCTCGGAAGTTGAGAGACTTGGAACATTTCTTTTTTCAGATTCATATAAAGGGGCAATGCTAAAGTCACAAACAAACCATTTTTCAAAGTTGACCCCCTCGCCCCCCTTCCCCCCCCCGTTTTGGCGAATCTTTTTTTTTTGTTTTTTTTACGGATTCAGCGTAGGGATCCCGAGTGGAGCGAACAACGTAACGAAGGTTGAGTGGGTGAAGCGAAACTCAGTGCCTGGCGACGACAAGCAAACATTAGGGTTATGTTTTTTGGAACAAAGTGTAGGGTAGGTGTAGGGTAGGTGTAGGGTAGGTGTAGGGTAGGTGTAGGGTAGGTGTAGGGTAGGTGTAGGGTAGGTGTAGGGTAGGTGTAGGGTAGGTGTAGGGTAGGTGTAGGGTAGGTGTAGGGTAGGTGTAGGGTAGGTGTAGGGTAGGTGTAGGGTAGGTGTAGGGTAGGTGTAGGGTAGGTGTAGGGTAGGTGTAGGGTAGGTGTAGGGTAGGTGTAGGGTAGGTGTAGGGTAGGTGTAGGGTAGGTGTAGGGTAGGTGTAGGGTAGGTGTAGGGTAGGTGTAGGGTAGGTGTAGGGTAGGTGTAAGGTAGGTGTAGGGTAGGTGTAGGGTATGTGTAGGGTAGGTGTAGGGTAGGTGTAGGGTAGGTGTAGGGTAGGTGTAGGGTAGGTGTAGGGTAGGTGTAGGGTAGGTGTAGGGTAGGTGTAGGGACAACAACACGCGAGCTGCTTGCAGCTCGCGCACCAAGCAAATACTAGTTATATTATATAAAACTGCATTACCACTCACTGACTGACTCATTGACATAATTGTTCTCCCAGATGGTGGAGGGGGAGGTGGGTATATTTTGACAGATTCGTAAACAAGTAACTCCCGTGAGTATGGGAAAAGTGCCAAACCTCCCCTTTTCTCCCCCCCTCCTCCCCCCCTCTATCGTATCTCGGAAACTAAGGTACCCGTATTTTTTGTTTTTTACGGATTCGTTTAGAGGAGGCTCGGTATAGTAAAAAGCATTTTTCAAAAATGACCCCCACCCCCCCTTCTCCCCCCCTTTAAGCGGATCTCGAAAGTTGGAACATTTGGAACATTTCTTTTTTCAGGTTCATATAAAGGGGCAATGCTATAGTCACAAACGAACCAGTTTTCAAATTTGACCCCCTTGCCCCCCTTCTCCCCCCTCCCCCCCCGTTTTGGCGAATCTTTTTTTCGTGTTTTTTTTACGGATTCGTTAAGAGGAGGCTCGGAAAAGTAAAAACCATTTTTCAAAGTTGACCCCCTCGCCCCTCTTATCCCCCCCTTTAAGCGGATCTCGAAAGTTGAGAGACTTGGAACATTTCTTTTTTCATATTCATCTAAAGGGGCAATGCTATAGTCACAAACAAACCATTTTTCAAAGTTGACCCCCTTGCCCCCCTTCTCCCCCCCCCCCCCTCCCGTTTTGGCGAATCTTTTTTTTTCAGTTTTTTTTACGGATTCGTTTAGAGGAGGCTCGGAAAAGTAAAAACCATTTTTCAAAGTTGACCCCCACGCCCCCCTTCTCCCCCCCTTTAAGTGGATCTCGGAAGTTGAGAGACTTGGAACATTTCTTTTTTCAGATTCATATAAAGGGGCAATGCTATAGTCACAAACGAACCAGTTTTCAAAGTTCACCCCCTTGCCCCCCTTCTCCCCCCTCCGCCCCCTGTTTTGGCGAATCTTTTTTTTGTTTTTTTTACGGATTCAGCGTAGGGATCCCGAGTGGAGCGAACCTACTAGACCGAGTGCAGCGCAGGGGGGAGGTGGCGAGCGAAGCGAGCCGGCGACCTCCGTAGCGTAACAAAGGGTGAGTGGGTGAAGCGAAACTCAGTGCCTGGCGACGACAATCAAACATTAGGGTTATGTTTTTTGGAACAAAGTTTAGGGTAGGTGTAGGGTATGTGTAGGGTAGGTGTAGGGTAGGTGTAGGGTAGGTGTAGGGTAGGTGTAGGGTAGGTGTAGGGTAGGTGTAGGGTAGGTGTAGGGTAGGTGTAGGGTAGGTGTAGGGTAGGTGTAGGGTAGGTGTAGGGTAGGTGTAGGGTAGGTGTAGGGTAGGTGTAGGGTAGGTGTAGGGTAGGGTAGGTTAAGGAATACTTCTCAAAAACACGACAAAGCCGCGAGCTGCTTGCAGCTCGCGCACCCAGCAAATACTAGTTATTATATTATATAAAACTGCATTACCACTCACTGACTGACTGACATAATTGTTCTCCCAGATGGTGGATGGGGAGGTGGGTATATTTTGACAGATTCGTAAACAAGTAACTCCCGTGAGTATGGGAAAAGTCCCAAACCTCCCCTTTTCCTCCCCCCTCCTCCCCCCCTCTATCGTTTCTCGGAAACTAAGGTACCTGTAGAATGTTTTTTTTACGGATTCGTTTAGAGGAGGCTCGGAAAAGTAAAAAGCATTTTTCAAAGTTGACCCCCTCGCCCCCCTTCTCCCCCCCTTTAAGCGGATCTCGAAAGTTGAGAGACTTGGAACATTTCTTTTTTTAGATTCATATAAAGGGGCAATGCTTTAGTCAAAAACAAACCATTTTTCAAAGTTGACCCCCTTGCCCCCCTTCTCCCCCCACCCCCCCCGTTTTGGGTAATCTTTTTTTTTTGTTTTTTTTTCGGAATCGTTTAGAGGAGGTTCGGAAAAGTAAAAACCATTTTTCAAAGTTGCCCCCTCGCCCCCCTTCTCCCCCCTTTAAGCAGATCTCGGAAGTTGAGAGACTTGGAAAATTTCTTTTTTCAGATTCATATAAAGGGGCAATGCTATAGTCACAAACAAACCATTTTTCAAAGTTTCCCCCTTGCCCCCCATCTCCCCCCCAACCCCCGTTTTGGCGATTTTTTTTTTTCAAATTTTTTTACGGATTCGTTTAGAGGAGGCTCGGAAAAGTAAAAAGCATTTTTCAAAGTTGACCCCCTCGCCCCCCTTCTCCCCCCCTTTAAGCGGATCTCGAAAGTTGAGAGACTTGGAACATTTCTTTTTTTAGATTCATATAAAGGGGCAATGCTTTAGTCAAAAACAAACCATTTTTCAAAGTTGACCCCCTTGCCCCCCTTCTCCCCCCACCCCCCCCGTTTTGGGTAATCTTTTTTTTTTGTTTTTTTTTCGGAATTGTTTAGAGGAGGTTCGGAAAAGTAAAAACCAGTATTCAAAGTTGACCCCCTCGCCCCCCCTTCTTCCCCCCTTTAAGCGGATCTCGGAAGTTGAGAGACTTGGAACATTTCTTTTTTCAGATTCATATAAAGGGGCAATGCTATAGTCACAAACGAACCAGTTTTCAAAGTTGACCCCCTTTCCCCCTTCTCCCCCCCCCGTTTTGGCGAATCTTTTTTTTTTGTTTTTTTTACGGATTCGTTTAGAGGAGGCTCGGAAAAGTAAAAACCATTGTTCAAAGTTGACCCCCTCGCCCCCCTTCTCCCCCCCTTTAAGCGGATCTCGGAAATGAGAGACTTGGAACATTTCTTTTTTCAGATTCATATAAAGGGGCAATGCTATAGTCACAAACGAACCATTTTTCAAAGATGACCCCCTTGCCCCTCATCTCCCCCTCCCCCTCCCCCCCCCCTTTTTGTTGTTTTGTTTTTTTTACGGATTCAGCGTAGGGATCCCGAGTGGAGCGAACCTACGAGACCGAGTGCAGCGCAGGGGGGAGGTGGCGAGCGAAGCGAGCCGGCGACCTCCGTAGCGTAACGAAGGTTGAGTGGGTGAAGCGAAACTCAGTGCCTGGCGACGACAAGCAAACATTAGGGTTATGTTTTTTGGAACAAAGTGTAGGGTAGGTGTAAGGTAGGTGTAGGGTAGGTGTAGGGTAGGTGTAGGGTAGGTGTAGGGTAGGTGTAGGGTAGGTGTAGGGTAGGTGTAGGGTAGGTGTAGGGTAGGTGTAGGGTAGGTGTAGGGTAGGTGTAGGGTAGGTGTAGGGTAGGTGTAGGGTAGGTGTAGGGTAGGGTAGGTTAAGGAATACTTCTCAAAAACACGACAAAGCCGCGAGCTGCTTGCAGCTCGCGCACCCAGCAAATACTAGTTATTATACTATATAAAACTGCATTACCACTGACTGACTGACTGACTCACTCACTCATTGACATAATTGTTCTCCCAGATGGTGGAGGGGGAGGTGGGTATATTTTGACAGATTCGTAAACAAGTAACTCCCGTGAGTATGGGAAAAGTGCCAAACCTCCCCTTTTCCCCCCCCCTCCTCCCCCCCTCTATCGTTTCTCGGAAACTAAGTTACCCGTATTTTTTTTTTTTTACGGATTCGTTTAGAGGAGGCTCGGAAAAGTAAAAACCATTTTTCAAAAATAACCCCCTCGCCCCCCTTTTCCCCCCCTTTTAGTGGATCTCGAAAGTTGAGAGACTTGGAACATTTCTTTTTTCAGATTCATATAAAGGGGCAATGCTATAGTCACAAACGAACCAAATTTCAAAGTTGACCCCATTGCCCCCCTTCACCCCCTCCCCCCCCGTTTTGGCGAATCTTTTTTTATTGTTTTTTTTACGGATTCGTTTAGAAGAGGCTCGGAAAAGTAAAAATCATTTTTCAAAGTTGACCCCCTCGCCCCCTTCTCCCCCCCTTTAAGCGGATCTCGGTAGTTGAGAGACTTCGAACATTTCTTTTTTCAGATTCATATAAAGGGACAATGCTATAGTCACAAACAAACCATTTTTCAAAGTTGACCCACTTGCCCCCCTTCTCCCCCCTACCCCCCTCGTTTTGGCGAATCTTTTTTTTTTGTTTTTTTTTACGGATTCGTTTAGAGGAGGCTCGGAAAAGTAAAAACCATTTTACAAAGTTGACCCCCTCGCCCCCTTCTCCCCCCCTTTAAGCGGATCTCGGCAGTTGAGAGACTTGGAACATTTCTTTTTTCAGCTATAGTCACAAACGAACCAGTTTTCAAAGTTGACCCCCTTGCCCCCCTTCTCCCCCCTCCCCCCCCGTTTTGGCGAATCTTTTTTTTTGTTTTTTTTACGGATTCAGCGTAGGGATCCCGAGTGGAGCGAACCTACGAGACCGAGTGCAGCGCAGGGGGAGGTGGCGAGCGAAGCGAGCCGGCGACCTCCGTAGCGTAACGAAGGTTGAGTGGGTGAAGCGAAACTCAGTGCCTGGCGACGACAATCAAACATTAGGGTTATGTTTTTTGGAACAAAGTTTAGGGTAGGTGTAGGGTAGGTGTAGGGTAGGTGTAGGGTAGGTGTAGGGTAGGTGTAGGGTAGGTGTAGGGTAGGTGTAGGGTAGGTGTAGGGTAGGTGTAGGGTAGGTGTAGGGTAGGTGTAGGGTAGGTGTAGGGTAGGTGTAGGGTAGGTGTAGGGTAGGTGTAGGGTAGGTGTAGGGTAGGTGTAGGGTAGGTGTAGGGTAGGTGTAGGGTAGGTGTAGGGTAGGTGTAGGGTAGGTGTAGGGTAGGTGTAGGGTAGGTGTAGGGTAGGTGTAGGGTAGGTGTAGGGTAGGTGTAGGGTAGGTGTAGGGTAGGTGTAGGGTAGGTGTAGGGTAGGTGTAGGGTAGGTGTAGGGTAGGTGTAGGGTAGGTGTAGGGTAGGTGTAGGGTAGGTGTAGGGTAGGTGTAGGGTAGGTGTAGGGTAGGTGTAGGGTAGGTGTAGGGTAGGTGTAGGGTAGGTGTAGGGTAGGTGTAGGGTAGGTGTAGGGTAGGTGTAGGGTAGGTGTAGGGTAGGTGTAGGGTAGGTGTAGGGTAGGTGTAGGGTAGGTGTAGGGTAGGTGTAGGGTAGGTGTAGGGTAGGTGTAGGGTAGGTGTAGGGTAGGTGTAGGGTAGGTGTAGGGTAGGTGTAGGGTAGGTGTAGGGTAGGTGTAGGGTAGGTGTAGGGTAGGTGTAGGGTAGGTGTAGGGTAGGTGTAGGGTAGGTGTAGGGTAGGTGTAGGGACAACAACACGCGAGCTGCTTGCAGCTCGCGCACCAAGCAAATACTAGTTATACTATATAAAACTGCATTACCACTCACTCACTCACTGACATAATTGTTCTCCCAGATGGTGGATGGGGAGGTGGGTATATTTTGACAGATTCGTAAACAAGTGACTCTCGCGAGTTTGGGAAAAGTCCCAAACCTCCCCTTTTCCTCCCCCCTCTTCCCCCCCTCTATCGTATCTCGGAAACTAAGGTACCCGTAGTATGTGTTTTTTACGGATTCGTTTAGAGGAGGCTCGGAAAAGCAAAAACCATTTTTCAAATTTGACCCCCTCGCCCCCCTTCTTCCCCCCTTTAAGCGGATCTCGGAAGTTGAGAGACTTGGAACATTTCTTTTTTCAGATTCATATAAAGGGGAAATGCTATAGTCACAAACATACCATTTTTCAAAGTTGACCCCCTTGCTCCCCTTCTCCCCCCTCCCCCCCGTTTTGGCAAATCTTTTATTTTTGTTTTTTTTTACGGAATCGTTTAGAGGAGGCTCGGAAAAGTAAAAACCATTTTTCAAAATTGACCCCCTCGCCCCCCTTTCCCCCCCCTTTAAGCGGATCTCGGAAGTTGAGAGACTTGGAACATTTCTTTTTTCAGATTCATATAAAGAGGCAATGCTATAGTCACAAACGAACCTGTTTTCAAAGTTGACCCCCTTGCCCCCCTCCCCCCCCGTTTTGGCGAATCTTTTTTTTTTGTTTTTTTTACGGATTCAGCGTAGGGGGGGGGGGGGGTTCGTCGGTTGAGTGGGTGAAGCGAAACTCAGTGCCTGGCGACGACAATCAAACATTAGGGTTATGTTTTTTAGAACAAAGTTTAGGTGTAGGGTAGGTGTAGGGTAGGTGTAGGGTAGGTGTAGGGTAGGTGTAGGGTAGGTGTAGGGTAGGTGTAGGGTAGGTGTAGGGTAGGTGTAGGGTAGGTGTAGGGTAGGTGTAGGGTAGGTGTAGGGTAGGTGTAGGGTAGGTGTAGGGTAGGTGTAGGGTAGGTGTAGGGTAGGTGTAGGGTAGGTGTAGGGTAGGTGTAGGGTAGGTGTAGGGTAGGTGTAGGGTAGGTGTAGGGTAGGTGTAGGGTAGGTGTAGGGTAGGTGTAGGGTAGGTGTAGGGTAGGTGTAGGGTAGGTGTAGGGTAGGTGTAGGGTAGGTGTAGGGTAGGTGTAGGGTAGGTGTAGGGTAGGTGTAGGGTAGGTGTAGGGTAGGTGTAGGGTAGGTGTAGGGTAGGTGTAGGGTAGGTGTAGGGTAGGTGTAGGGTAGGTGTAGGGTAGGTGTAGGGTAGGTGTAGGGTAGGTGTAGGGTAGGTGTAGGGTAGGTGTAGGGTAGGTGTAGGGTAGGTGTAGGGTAGGTGTAGGGTAGGTGTAGGGTAGGTGTAGGGTAGGTGTAGGGTAGGTGTAGGGTAGGTGTAGGGTAGGTGTAGGGTAGGTGTAGGGTAGGTGTAGGGTAGGTGTAGGGTAGGTGTAGGGTAGGTGTAGGGTAGGTGTAGAGTAGGTATAGGGTAGGTGTAGGGTAGGTGTAGGGTAGGTGTAGGGTAGGTTTAGGGTAGGTGTAGGGTAGGTGTAGGGTAGGCTTAGGGTAGGTGTAGGGACAACAACACGCGAGCTGCTTGCAGCTCGCGCACCAAGCAAATACTAGTTATATTATATAAAGCTGGATTACCACTCACTGACTGACTGACTGACTCACTCATTGACATAATTGTTCTCCCAGATGGTGAAGGGGAAGGTGGGTATATTTTGACAGATTCGTAAACAAGTAACTCTCGCGAGTATGGGAAAAGTGCCAAACCTCCCCTTTTCACCCCCCCTCCTCCCCCCATCTATCGTATCTCGGAAACTAAGGTACCCGTATTCTTTTTTTTTTACGGATTCGTTTAGAGGAGGCTCGGAAAAGTAAACACCATTTTTCAAAATTGACCCCCTCGCCCCCCTTCTCCCCCCTTTTAAGCGGATCTCGGAAGTTGAGAGACTTGGAACATTTCTTTTTTCAGATTCATATAAAGGGGCAATGCTATAGTCACAAACAAACCATTTTTCAAAGTTGACCCCCTTGCCCCCCTTCTCCCCCCTCCCCCCCCGTTTTGGCAAATCTGTTTTATTTGTTTTTTTTACGTATTCGTTTAGAGAAGGCTCGGAAAATTATAAACCATTTTTCAAAGTTGACCCCCTCGCCCCCCTTCTCCCCCCCTTTAAGCGGATCTCGAAAGTTGAGAGACTTGGAACATTTCTTTTTTCAGATTCATATAAAGGGGCAATGCTATAGTCACAAACGAACCAGTGTTCAAAGTTGACCCCCTTGCCCCCCTTCTCCCCCCTCCCCCCCGTTTTGGCTAATCTTTTTTTTTTGTTTTTTTTACGGATTCGTATAGAGGAGGCTCGGAAAAGTAAAAACCACTTTTCAAAGTTGACCCCCTCGCCCCCCCTTTAAGCGGATCTCGGAAGTTGAGAGACTTGGAACATTTCTTTTTTCAGATTCATATAAAGGGGCAATGCTATAGTCACAAACAAACCAGTTTTCAAAGTTGACCCCCTTGCCCCCCATCTCCCCCCTACCCCCCCCGTTTTGGCGAATCTTTTTTTTGTTTTTTTTACGGATTCAGCGTAGGGATCCCGAGTGGAGCGAACCTACGAGACCGAGTGCAGCGCAGGGGGGAGGTGGCGAGCGAAGCGAGCCGGCGACCTCCGTAGCGTAACGAAGGTTGAGTGGGTGAAGCGAAACACTCAGTGCCTGGCGACGACAAGCAAACATTAGGGTTATGTATTTTGGAACAAAGTGTAGGGTAGGTGTAGGGTAGGTGTAGGGTAGGTGTAGGGTAGGTGTAGGGTAGGTGTAGGGTAGGTGTAGGGTAGGTGTAGGGTAGGTGTAGGGTAGGTGTAGGGTAGGTGTAGGGTAGGTGTAGGGTAGGTGTAGGGTAGGTGTAGGGTAGGTGTAGGGTAGGTGTAGGGTAGGTGTAGGGTAGGTGTAGGGTAGGTGTAGGGTAGGTGTAGGGTAGGTGTAGGGTAGGTGTAGGGTAGGTGTAGGGTAGGTGTAGGGTAGGTGTAGGGTAGGTGTAGGGTAGGTGTAGGGTAGGTGTAGGGTAGGTGTAGGGTAGGTGTAGGGTAGGTGTAGGGTAGGTGTAGGGTAGGTGTAGGGTAGGTGTAGGGTAGGTGTAGGGTAGGTGTAGGGTAGGTGTAGGGTAGGTGTAGGGTAGGTGTAGGGTAGGTGTAGGGTAGGTGTAGGGTAGGTGTAGGGTAGGTGTAGGGTAGGTGTAGGGTAGGTGTAGGGTAGGTGTAGGGTAGGTGTAGGGTAGGTGTAGGGTAGGTGTAGGGTAGGTGTAGGGTAGGTGTAGGGTAGGTGTAGGGTAGGTGTAGGGTAGGTGTAGGGTAGGTGTAGGGTAGGTGTAGGGTAGGTGTAGGGTAGGTGTAGGGTAGGTGTAGGGTAGGTGTAGGGTAGGTGTAGGGTAGGTGTAGGGTAGGTGTAGGGTAGGTGTAGGGTAGGTGTAGGGTAGGTGTAGGGTAGGTGTAGGGTAGGTGTAGGGTAGGTGTAGGGTAGGTGTAGGGTAGGTGTAGGGTAGGTGTAGGGTAGGTGTAGGGTAGGTGTAGGGTAGGTGTAGGGTAGGTGTAGGGTAGGTGTAGGGTAGGTGTAGGGTAGGTGTAGGGTAGGTGTAGGGTAGGTGTAGGGTAGGTGTAGGGTAGGTGTAGGGTAGGTGTAGGGTAGGTGTAGGGTAGGTGTAGGGTAGGTGTAGGGTAGGTGTAGGGTAGGTGTAGGGTAGGTGTAGGGTAGGTGTAGGGTAGGTGTAGGGTAGGTGTAGGGTAGGTGTAGGGTAGGTGTAGGGTAGGTGTAGGGTAGGTGTAGGGTAGGTGTAGGGTAGGTGTAGGGTAGGTGTAGGGTAGGTGTAGGGTAGGTGTAGGGTAGGTGTAGGGTAGGTGTAGGGTAGGTGTAGGGTAGGTGTAGGGTAGGTGTAGGGTAGGTGTAGGGTAGGGTTAGGGACTACAACACGCGAGCTGCTTGCAGCTCGCGCACCAAGCAAATACTAGTTATTATACTATATAATATAAAACTGCATTACCACTGACTGACTCACTGACATAATTGTTCTCCCAGATGGTGGATGGGGAGGTGGGTATATTTTGACAGATTCGTAAACAAGTAACTCCCGTGAGTATGGGAAAAGTGCCAAACCTCCCCTTTTCACCCCCCCTCCTCCCCCCCTCTATCGTGTCTCGGAAACTAAGGTACCCGTATTTTTTGCTTTTTACGGATTCGTTTAGAGGAGGCTCGGAAAAGTAAAAGCCATTTTGCAAAGATGACCCCCTCGCCCCCCTGCTCCCCCCCTTCAAGCGGATCTCGGAAGTTGAGAGACTTGGAACATTTCTTTTATCAGATTCATATAAAGGGGCAATGCTATAGTCACAAACAAACCATTTTTCAAAGTTGACCCCCTTGCCCCCCTTCTCCCCCTCCCCCCCCCGTTTTGGCGAATCTTTTTTTTTTGTTTTTTTTTACGGATTCGTTTAGAGGAGGCTCGGAAAAGTAAAAACCATTTTTCAAAGTTGACCCCCTCTTCCCCCTTCTCCCCCCCCCCTTAAGCGGATCTCGAAAGTTGAGAGACTTTGAACATTTCTTTATTCAGATTCATATAAAGGGGCAATCCTATAGTCGCAAACAAACCATTTTTCAAAGTTGACCCTCTTGCCCTTTTCTCCCCCCTTCCCCCCCCCGTTTTGGGGAATCTTTTTTTTCGTTTTTTTTACGGATTCAGCGTAGGGATCCCGAGTGGAGCGAACCTACGAGACCGAGTGCAGCGTAGGGGGGAGGTGGCGAGCGAAGCGAGCCGGCGACCTCCGTAGCGTAACGAAGGTTGAGTGGGTGAAGCAAAACTCAGTGCCTGGCGACGACAAGCAAACATTAGGGTTATGTTTTTTGGAACAAAGTTTAGGGTAGGTGTAGGGTAGGTGTAGGGTAAGTGTAGGGTAGGTGTAGGGTAGGTGCAGGGTAGGTGTAGGGTAGGTGTAGGGTAGGTGTAGGGTAGGTGTAGGGTAGGTGTAGGGTAGGTGTAGGGTAGGTGTAGGGTAGGTGTAGGGTAGGTGTAGGGTAGGTGTAGGGTAGGTGTAGGGTAGGTGTAGGGTAGGTGTAGGGTAGGTGTAGGGTAGGTGTAGGGTAGGTGTAGGGACAAAAACACGCGAGCTGCTTGCAGCTCGCGCACCAAGCAAATACTAGTTATACTATATAAAACTGCATTACCACTCACTGACTCACTGACTGACTGACTCATTGACATAATTGTTCTCCCAGATGGTGGAGGGGGAGGTGGGTATATTTTGACAGATTCGTAAACAAGTAACTCCCGTGAGTATGGGAAAAGTCCCAAACCTCCCCTTTTCCTCCCCCCTCCTCCCCCCCTCTATCGTATCTCGGAAACTAAGGTACCCGTATTTTTTGTTTTTTACGGATTCGTTTAGAGGAGGCTCGCAAAAGTAAAAACCATTTTTCAAAAATGACCCCTTCGCCCCCCTTCTCCCCCCCTTTAAGCGGATCTCGGAAGTTGAGAGACTTGGAACATTTCTTTTTTCAGATTCATATAAAGGGGCAATGCTATAGTCACAAACGAACCAGTTTTCAAAGTTGACCTCCTTGCCCCCCTTCTCCCCCTCCCCCCCTCGTTTTGGCGAATCTTTTTTTCGTGTTTTTTTTACGGATTCGTTTAGAGGAGGCTCGGAAAAGAAAAAACCCATTTTTCAAATTTGACCCCCTCGCCCCCCTTCTCCCCCCCTTTAAGCGGATCTCGGAAATTGAGAGACTTGGAACATTTCTTTTTTCAGATTCATATAAAAGGGCAATGCTATAGTCCTAAACGAACCAGTTTTCAAAGTTGACCCCCTTGCCCCCCTTCTCCCCCCTACCCCCGTTTTGGCGAATCTTTTTTTTTCAGTTTTTTTACGGATTCAGCGTAGGGATCCCGAGTGGAGCGAACCTACGAGACCGAGTGCAGCGCAGGGGGGAGGTGGCGAGCGAAGCGAGCCGGCGACCTCCGTAGCGTAACGAAGGTTAAGTGGGTGAAGCGAAACTCAGTGCCAGGCGACGACAAGCAAACATTAGGGTTATGTTTTTTGGAACAAAGTTTAGGGAAGGTTTAGGGTAGGTGTAGGGTAGGTGTAGGGTAGGTGTAGGGTAGGTGTAGGGTAGGTGTAGGGTAGGTGTAGGGTAGGTGTAGGGTAGGTGTAGGGTAGGTGTAGGGTAGGTGTAGGGTAGCTGTAGGGTAGCTGTAGGGTAGCTGTAGGGTAGGTGTAGGGTAGGTGTAGGGTAGGTGTAGGGTAGGTGTAGGGTAGGTGTAGGGTAGGTGTAGGGTAGGTGTAGGGTAAGTGTAGGGTAGGTGTAGGGTAGGTGTAGGGTAGGTGTAGGGTAGGTGTAGGGTAGGTGTAGGGTAGGTGTAGGGTAGGTGTAGGGTAGGTGTAGGGTAGGTGTAGGGTAGGTGTAGGGTAGGTGTAGGGTAGGTGTAGGGTAGGTGTAGGGTAGCTGTAGGGTAGGTGTAGGGTAGGTGTATGGTAGGTGTAGGGTAGGTGTAGGGTAGGTGTAGGGTAGGTGTAGGGTAGGTGTAGGGTAGGTGTAGGGTAGGTGTAGGGTAGGTGTAGGGTAGGTGTAGGGTAGGTGTAGGGTAGGTGTAGGGTAGGTGTAGGGTAGGTGTAGGGTAGGTGTAGGGTAGGTGTAGGGTAGGTGTAGGGTAGATGTAGGGTAGGTGTAGGGTAAGTTAAGGAATACTTCTCAAAAACACGACGAAACCGCGAGCTGCTTGCAGCTCGCGCACCAAGCAAATACTAGTTATATTATATAAAACTGCATTACCACTCACTCACTGACTCATTGACATAATTGTTCTCCCAGATGGTGGAGGGGGAGGTGGGTATATTTTGACAGATTCGTAAACAAGTAACTACCGTGAGTATGGGAAAAGTGCCAAACCTCCCCTTTTCCCCCCCCCTCCTCCCCCCCTCTATCGTTTCTCGGAAACTAAGGTACCCGTATTTTTTGTTTTTTACGGATTCGTTTAGAGGAGGCTCGGAAAAGTAAAAACCATTTTTCAAAGTTGACCCCCTCGCCCCCCTTCTCCCCCCCTTTAAGCGGATATCGAAAGTTGGAACATTTGGAACATTTCTTTTTTCAGATTCATATAAAGGGGCAATGCTTTAGTCACAAACAAACCATTTTTCATAGTTGACCCCCTTGCCCCCCTTCTCCCCCTCCCCCCCCCCCTTTCGGCGAATCTTTTTTTCGTGTTTTTTTTACGGATTCGTTTAGAGGAGGCTCGGAAAAGCAAAAACCATTTTTCAAAGTTGACCCCCTCGCCCCCCCTTCTCCCCCCCTTTAAGCGGATCTCGAAAGTTGGAACATTTGGAACATTTCTGTTTTCAGATTCATATAAAGGGGCAATGCTTTAGTCACAAACAAACCATTTTTCAAAGTTGACCCCCTTGCCCCCCTACTCCCCTCTCCCCCCCCGTTTTGGCGAATCTTTTTTTTTTTGTTTTTTTTACGGATTCGTTTAGAGGAGGCTCGGAAAAGTAAAAACCATTTTTCAAAGTTGACCCCCTCGCCCCCCTTCTCCCCCCTTTAAGCGGATCTCGGAAGTTGAGAGACTTGGAACATTTCTTTTTTCAGATTCATATAAAGGGGCAATGCTTTAGTTGGAATCATTTTTCAAAACTCCCCACTCTCCCCCCCTTCACCCCTCCTCTCCCCAACCTCCCCTGACCAGGCAGCGTAGGGATCCCGAGTGGAGCGAACCTACGAAACCGAGTGCAGCGCAGGGGGGAGGTGGCGAGCGAAGCGAGCCGGCGACCTCCGTAGCGTAACGAAGGTTGAGTGGGTGAAGCGAAACTCAGTGCCTGGCGACGAATGCAAACATTAGGGTTAAATTTTTTGGAACAAAGTGTAGGGTAGGTGTAGGGTAGGTGCAGGGTAGGTGTAGGGTAGGTGTAGGGTAGGTGTAGGGTAGGTGTAGGGTAGGTGTAGGGTAGGTGTAGGGTAGGTGTAGGGTAGGTGTAGGGTAGGTGTAGGGTAGGTGTAGGGTAGGTGTAGGGTAGGTGTAGGGTAGGTGTAGGGTAGGTGTAGGGTAGGTGTAGGGTAGGTGTAGGGTAGGTGTAGGGTAGGTGTAGGGTAGGTGTAGGGTAGGTGTAGGGTAGGTGTAGGGTAGGTGTAGGGTAGGTGTAGGGTAGGTGTAGGGTAGGTGTAGGGTAGGTGTAGGGTAGGTGTAGGGTAGGTGTAGGGTAGGTGTAGGGTAGGTGTAGGGTAGGTGTAGGGTAGGTGTAGGGTAGGTGTAGGGTAGGTGTAGGGTAGGTGTAGGGTAGGTGTAGGGTAGGTGTAGGGTAGATGTAGGGTAGGTGTAGGGTAGGTGTAGGGTAGGTGTAGGGTAGGTGTAGGGTAGGTGTAGGGTAGGTGTAGGGTAGGTGTAGGGTAGGTGTAGGGTAGGTGTAGGGTAGGTGTAGGGTAGGTGTAGGGTAGGTGTAGGGTAGGTGTAGGGTAGGTGCAGGGTAGGTGTAGGGTAGGTGTAGGGTGGCTGTAGGGTAGGTGTAGGGTAGGTGTAGGGTAGGTGTAGGGTAGGTGTAGGGTAGGTGTAGGGTAGGTGTAGGGTAGGTGTAGGGTAGGTGTAGGATAGGTGTAGGGTAGGTGTAGGGTAGGTGTAGGGTAGGTGTAGGGTAGGTGTAGGGTAGGTGTAGGGTAGGTGTAGGGTAGGTGTAGGGTACGTGTAGCGTCGGTGTAGGGTAGGTGTAGGGTAGGTGTAGGGTAGGTGTAGCGTAGGTGTAGGGTAAGTTAAGGAATACTTCTCAAAAACACGACGAAACCGCGAGCTGCTTGCAGCTCGCGCACCAAGCAAATACTAGTTATCATATATATAACTTTATAGCTGTCAAATCTGATTTCATAGAATGTCATGACTCGATGTTTCAATATACTTTGCTCTTCCTTAGCTATTAAATCAGGAATGAGAAATAGGTATTAAGTTTAAGAGACTTTCTTTCTGGCTAGATTTTTGTCCTATCGTGGACCATATCATATCAGCACTGAACAGCAATTATTACAGAGCTCATTGCAAATCTACCTATAGTTACTGAAGAAATCACAGCTTCGCTTTATCCCAATAATTTTTCAGTAATATTACGACCCAGATATCCTCATCTTATCCTTTACGAGACACTTCATCCTCATCTGCAAAACTTTATTTCTTTAGCACTGCGACGAAAGCTCTCAACATGACCTAGATAAACTACCCGCGACATTATCTATGGGTGACAGGCCGCAGATTACTCCAGGTCTCCAGGCCTCTGAGGCGTTATCTATCTTGATAAGGCAGCGACTATACACAGGATGATACTCTTCTAAAATCCTATCCAAATAATATTATAAATGTGAAAAATAAAATGCTTAGATTTTTTGTATTATATATGGAGGAAGGAAAAAGTTGTGAGTTTATGTATCTATGTATCGATGTTTTAGGGCGTCCGAATGAAAAACGAAACCCACATAGTTTAACTTGTATGTCTGTCTGTCCGTCTGTCACAGCCAATTTGCTCTGAATCTATGTCAGTACTGAATTGATTCAGTTGAAATTTCGTACACATATATGAGTTTTCCCGACCCAAACACGGACTCGTAAGACCTGTAACTGTCTCTTCTCATACATAGAAGGCAGGAGCATTAATTATCACGCTTGTTCAAGGCAGGTTTACCTACACGTTTCCTTACGATATTTTCCTTCACCGAAGTCTGAGATCTCCAAGATAAACTTAAAAAGTACAATGAATCAAAAAAGTCATATTATACTTGCCCGGATTTGAACTCACGACCTCAACCACAAGAGGTGTGGTCTTAGCCACTGAGCCAACATGACATACAGTAACAAACACCAGACAAAAATCTGGGGAGATAATTAATGACTGAAGGATGAACATGGATGGCAAGGGTGTCATTTGTCACGTCAGTGGCGATAAGATTGGGTACATTCATTAAGTGTTTTGTTTGGCCTATAAGAGTGAGATTGTGATGAAGCGATGATGATGGATAGCTTGTATAACCTGCTGTGTCGATTAGCACAGTGGTTAAGTGATTGGTTTTTGAGTTATACAGAGTGTAACCGAAATAACGCAAAGTCTGAAAAGGAGTCATTGTACTTCTTATCATTATAAAAAGCATTTAGTAAGGACCAATTCTGACATCGCAAAAAAGATATCTGCACCATTTATGTTTGCATAACCGGCGAAAAAATACTGAACATTTGTTTTTCTCTAGTTCAGGTAACCCTGAACTAGAGAAAAACGAATGTTCAAAGCAAACATTTGGTTAAGACCCACTCAAAAAAGCAAGGTAGCAAGTAGTAATATGTGCGTTCTACTCACATACCAATCGTATTATTTACCGTTTGTTAGGAAACACAATTTAGGTATTCTAACGTAGATACCCTAAGACTATGACTGAAAAACAATACATCACAACAATCAAGGTGTATAACACACCTTGATTGTTGTGATGTCAAATTCCGAGAAGAATTGTGAGATATGAGTTACGTTTACCGATAATTTTGTAGTTAAAACGTTGAACGTCATCTCTGGGACGGATCTGCCAAATAACAGCTGGATGCACTTGAGGCGATCGAAAAACGGGCCAAGAGGCTCATCGGCAATGAGGTCGAGTCTAGGCTCAACGTAGTACGGCGATGCGTCATCGGTACATGACATTCGCACCAAATGTTTTGGGAATACTTTTATTATGCGTACAGCAAAGGAGTGGAATGCCCTGACAGAGTCTGTATTGCCTGATAGCTACAACCTGAAAATCTTTAAGGCAAGATTAAATAGGTTTTTCCTAGGCAATGATATGGTCGATGATGAAGCCATCATCAACCACATCATCGCTAACTATCAAGTGAGATAGTAGTCAAGCACAAGGCTATCAATAACATAAAAAATACCAGCCAAGAGTATCACAAATACTTGTGCGCTTCAAGATAACAGACGAAAAATATATTCTTGGATACGAGACTGGTATCTCCCTATAAATCCGTACAGGAAAGCCTCGTTACTAATTACATATGTGTGAACTGCAGGTTAGAGTATTGTTCTTTACCACTCATACAAAGAGGCACCCAATTCCTCAAAGTAAATGACTCCTCAGCGTCCCAAAAAATCTTTTCGCGCCCACCAGCAATCGACCTGAATCCTCTTGTCCACACAGATTCTTCAGTCATGTAACTATAAGCCAAGTCACGCTTAACTTATTTCCCATTTATTTTTTCAAGGGATCATAGCGTTGGGACATACAGCATTAAGGGCGATATCACACCGGCGTCACACGCTACGTCAGTCGACGTCAGGCGATGTGAGTCAATGTCAGTTTAAAAAGGACAAAGGTCTCTGTGAGGGAGGGAGCCGTCACTCCATTGTGGTGCTGTAAAGGCTTCAGATATGATTAAAGGTGTTTTGAATTTGACTTTGTATGTTAAGTTTGTGATACAATGTCTGAAGAGTCGTAGAATCTCTTTTGTGAAGTTTCTGTGAACGTATTTGATTTCAGTAATAGTTTTTGCTTAAGATGAGAAAAACATGAACTAGGTAAGACTTACGCTACGACTAAAACGTGTGTGCTCCGGACCATACACTAGAGAATGAACTATGCATTATATCAAAATATAAAGTGAAAGTGTGTAAAACACATAATGTAATAACCGGCCAAGTGCAAGTCGGACTCGCGCACGAAGGTTTCCATCATGGGAAAAAACGGGAGCAAAAATCACGTTTGTTGTATGGGAGCCCCACTTAAATGTTTATTTTATTCTGTTTTTATTTTTTGTTGTAATAGCGGCAACAGAAATACATCATCTGTAGAAAAATTCAACTGCCTAGCTATACCATGATAGCTGATGATGAGATATAGACTGATGACAGACAGACGGACCGTGGAGTCTTAGTAATAGGTACCGGATTTTACCCTTTGAGTAAGGAACCCTAAAAAGACGAAGTTGCCACAGTTTGTCTGTTTCTATAGTGTTTTTTTTACTTGCCTGTAATGTCGTGATGGTGTCAATGAATCTCAAGAAATGCTGCAGTTCAGCTTCAATCCGCTTATAATTCTCAGAGACGAGAAACCTTTTGATTAAATCATACTGGCAGTAATTTAATTCAGTCTGCTTTTTCCCTTCGATCAGTGATTCTACAAATAAAAAGGAATAAATGAATCCAATCGGTCGCTTAAATCTGACTCCTGCATCCGAATGGCGAATTTCTCATTTTTTCGTACATCATGATTGGAATACGTACTTCAATTCGGATACCTCTTTAGTTATTGGAATATTCAGGTTTGTATGTAAAGGATACGGACATTTTCTGAATGAGAATTATTGGTTTCGATGAAATCTGAAGTATCAAGTATTACGTTTTGGTTAAATTGTTCGCTTGCCATTTTGGGCCAAGTTTTTAAATTATTATGCTTAAAAATAAATGCTTTACAATTTCATGTTTAAAATAAATTTTACATACATTATTATTTATTAATAAAACTGAATTTAAAATGTACAAAATTAAAGCGTCCCGCAGTGAGGATGATAAGAATAGGTATTTCTATGAGATATTAAAATTATGGCCGTCGTTAAAACGAGCATAAAGTTTATGAATTCTTAAACACTACTGTTTCTAATAAAAATACATAAATTATTCGCTTCCATATTCTTATATTAATATTTACAAGCTGAAAAAGGGGAAAAGTGCTCAAAGGGCCATAAAAAGTTGATTTCAAAATCAAAATCCGACTGTTCACAAAACGAACTAAAAAGATGTAAACAAGAAGAAAATCATGCTATGCAGTCGGAGGATCAGGTGGTCAGCCAGCTCGTGAATATTTATCCTTCGACTGCACAGCATTTTATTTTGTTTTTAATTGTATTCTGATTTTACTTTATTTATTTAAATTTAATTTAATGGCATAAATATTTTTGTAAACAAGTGTCAACAAGGGGAGAAGACATTGACTTCTGTAATCATTTGTAACACAGGTTTTTACCTAGCTCAGAAGTCAGGGTTTCAATTATTTTGGTGTAAATATTTATCTGTCAATAAAAATATTTGATTTTGATTTGATCTTTTTAGTTCGTATTTTGAGCAGTCGGGTTTTTTTATTTTTTATTTTTTTTTATTAACAGTTTTTAGTCACACTTATATTTTTAAATAACCACCTCTTGGATTTAAAAACACTTCGCCCAAGTGTTTTTAAATCCAAGAGGTGGTCATGTCGCATCTAACAATATCTTAATTAAATAAATCCGTCTAGCGGTTTGAAAGATATGAGGTAATAAAGAATATTACATTTATACAAGATATGCGCGAAAAACCTTTAGTTGCAGCCGGGTATAAAATTGGTCTGCATCGCTGCCAACAGTAGCGCTTTAAAGGCAGACCGAATCGCAAAGCTGATCTATGGCCGAAAAAAAGGCTATCTCTGGACTCTCGCTCACATGAGTAAACCAAATTCTTGGCGATGCAATGCCGGGATCCTATAGTTTTACTAATATTGCTTAGAAAAACCGCAAAAACGCACGGAACGCGAGAAACAAAGGATCTGTGGATGTAGCAATGTTTGCTACATACACAGATTTGGTGGGGGGCTTTTGTCCTGTGGTGGATGTCTATCGGCTAATAACGAAACACACAGACACTCATCTATTTCATTCACAAGTAAAATACAAAAATATTAAAAACCCGACACCTTTTAATTCATACCACATAATTTATCTCGTAGTAGACACCCTTCGATCGACAATCTATTGAACACGTAATTATGACACGATATCTTGAGAAAACACTCCGACTCAAACAGTAAAACGTCCATAACTTTTAAGCGGCTGAACCGATTTTCATCAAACATAGCTAATAACACTCTCAATAAAGTCACCTATCAAACCAAAACCTAAAAAACGGAAACAAAATCGGTTCAACTGTTTAGGAGCTACGATGCCACAGACAGGTACATAAATACACGTATACACAAACACACAGGTACACACTTCAAACTTATAACACCCCGTTTTTTCCGTCGGGAGTTTAAAACTGCCTATTTCGAAATTATTTTTCTCCCACTTTTTAAGAATTTCCGATGACAATCAAATAACCGCATTCCCCTACAATTTGTATACTGCAGTGTAGTCATATCCTAACAACATAGCCTAGTCCGTGCCAATTTACTTTTTCATAAGATATAGCCCAAGAGGGCAGTTCTGCCTATATTTGTACGAAATATGATAATATCTCCGCGCCCCTGGGAGCTTAGCTTACGAAAGATGTCCTTTGTCAAACGCGTTTTTGTTAAGCGTCCTTTTGTTCAATTTACAAAGATGATTTTGAATGTGTTAATGTATACCTACTTATCAAAACTTTATTGTCCCTATGAATGTTTAAAAATGGCTTCTAGCATTTTTGCTTTGTCAGTGTACACAATATATTATTTTCGAAATCTTAAGCCAGGCATTGGCCTCTAAAAAATAAGCTGAACAAGCAATAAGAGGTTATGACCCGTTGGTCTTGTATTCGCAAACGTGGCTGCTGAGCGTGGGGTTCTAGGTTCGATTCTCAGGTTGGAATAGTGTTATTGGGTTTTACCAAAAAGGAACTTATCAGTAGCAGCCTGGATTTTGGATGTTTGTGGTCACACACTCAAGCTCCAAAAATAATTTCCAGACATTGGTCCTGGGCCTGATCTCTCTCCAGCCTTGTCTGATTGCTGTCCTGTTGGACTATGAGGGTAAAGGAATAGCAAGAAAGACTCTTCTGTGATATAATATCTATATTCTCCGTTGGGATTGGCAACCGTGACCGAAATTAAGAAAAAAAATGAAATAGAAAAAAAATGGATTGGAATTAGTGAGGGTTAGCAATTATTTTATTTTAATACATGCCTTCCTTAATAATATAATTAATAATGTCTTCCCAAGCTAATTGTCATAATCTGATGAGGTCATCATCATCATCATTTCAGCCGAAAGACGTCTACTGCTGAACAGAGGCCTCCCCCAAGAGTCACCACATTGAACGACCCTGTACATCTCGCATCCAGTGGATTCGCGCAATCTTAACCAGATCATCGATCCTGAGGAAGAGAGAGGCCTTCCAACGTTACGTCTTCTGGTACGCGCCACTTTCGGCCCCACCAACCATCTGTTCTTCGAGCAATGTGCTCTGCCCACTACTACTACTTTAGTTTGGCAATCACAGTACATACCTACCTATTATCTCTTAAGTTGCTGACGCTTGCTATTTATTGGAACCTATATTTTGACGTAATAAATAACCCGACAGGTAAGCAGGGTTTCCTGTGTATAATGTTTACTAAGTATCAGTACTTAAGCTGTTGAAGTGGTCGTTTGCCGCCTTCGCTTGATTCTTATCTTTTAATTACAATTTGATAAACTGGCGTAATGTGGGTACAGTATCGTTTGGGGTTGGGGTATGGAATTAGCTCATTATTAATTTGATTAAGTGGAACTAGCAGACCTAGCTTAATCTTTACTAATATTATGAAGAGGTAAAACTGCATTTTTGACGAACTTCTGCCGCGCTCTACAGCGCGGCCGGCTGCTGACTTAGCGCCCACAACACTGGCTGCGACAAACGCGCCCATAAACCCGACGTCGGCTGCGTCCAACGCGCCAACTGACTTGACCCCGACTGCGACACCCGCTACACGGTGTATGCCTCCCACGAACCCCTGGCAACAGAGCGTCGTGCGGAGCAGCACCAATTACCCAGACAAAGACCCAGACCAGCACGGACAGACAGACTCGGGGAAAGGAAGTGGTACTGGCAGTTCTACGACTCTCCCGGCTGTAGTGGAAGGAGTACGCCTGCTGAGTAAGCGCGGAAAAATCCTAGCCCGCGAGAGAAAAGTAGGCGACCGAAAGCGCAACACCCGCGACGGCACCAGCCAGAGCGAAGCGCGCTGAAGAGATGGCACGCGACCAGCCGCAAGTACGCGTAGGGGAAACCCAGCGCGAAAAACGGCCGGACGCGGAGCCACGCGACCGGTCGCAAGTAAGCGTAGGGCCAACCCAGCGCGAAGAGCGGCCGGACGCGGGGCCACGGGACCGACCGCAAGTACGCATAGGGGCAACCCAGCGCGAAAAGCGGCCGAACTCGGGGCCACGCGACCAGCCGCTAGTACGCGTAGGGGAAACCCAGCGTGAACAGCGATCGGACGCGGACCATAGCGAGCGGAGGCAGGTACGCGAAGGGGCAACCCAGAGCGAAATGCCTTCGCAAGCGATAGTTTCTGCCAGGGCCGCAAACCGACCCCAAGACACTGAAAAACCCCACGACGGACCTAAAAATAGACACACCAGGAGCAAGCGCGGTGGAGCCGCACGCAAGGCAAAACAAACCGTGCCAAGCTCCCCAAACCCACAACCTGGACCGAGTGGGACTGCGCCACTGAAAAGGGTGCGCCCCGACGACACGGCTTCGCCAAGTACACTACAGGGGGATGCCAAGCGAGTGAGAATTCACTCCGCTCAGGGGGGGCAGAGGACCTATGCGCGGGCCACGAAGGATATTCCTGCGCGGCTGGCGGTAGCAATCTGCCTTCCCCATACCGGCAGAGAACTGACCCGACAAGAGGCCGAACACATAAAGACCGCACTAGAGGACAGAATGCTGGACACGGACTCGACGACACCGCTCCCGGCCTTCCGCGGATACCCACGGATAGCGGAAGGCACGGTGCAGCTTTGGTGCGAGGATGAAAATGCTCTGACCTGGCTGACCCATAATGTTCCCCAAATTAAACTCCCCGACAACGACCTTACACTGACGGTACTCAAACAGACCGACGTGCCCACCCGTGTCCGAGCCTCGCTCTTCGTCCCTCGTTACAGAGGTGACGTGGGCAAGCTCCACGGTATTCTGATCCGTCAGAATACCTGGTATGACATCAGCAGGTGGTCACTGTACAGGGCGACAACCGTCGGTGGCGACCGACACGGGACGTACTTGACCCTGGGGTTGCCACCGGAGGAAGCCAAAAAGGTCCTGGGGCGGGAGCGACGGATATCGTACCTCTTAGGGTCGATATACGTTCGCTTCTGGCCCACGACCCGACCCTCCGACACCCAGACCGACAACACATTGACGACAGAACCGACGACGACACAGACGAGCGACACGGACATTGTCCAACTCGAGGAGGAGATGGCTCGAGCGGCAATGGCCGATGACGACGAACCAACACTGCCCGCATCACCCGGTTGGAACGTGCAGCTTCTTGCCTCATCGCCGGGGGATGAGCACGACGACGAGCATTACCGGGAGGTGGAGACGGAGGGACTTTCTAATGGATCCGTCTCCGACTAAATCCACTCCACCTCCACAAATACCCATCAACATCATCCAAACAAACCTCCAGCATAGCCAGACTGCCACGGCTAGCTTACGCAGGGCACTGGAGGTAAAGCCCCGAACCATCGCACTGATCCAGGAGCCGTGGATCAGGAATAACAGAATATGTGGCCTCGGTAACATCGGAGGTAAGACAATTCTCGACACACATGGCTCAGATAAGCTAAGAACCTGCATCTTTATACCCAATGAAATTCCCTTTACGCCACTGACCCAATTTTGTTCCAGAGATCTGACAGCTGTCAGGCTCCAAACCGAAATTAGCGTTCCAGATGTTGTACTGGCCTCGGCATACATGCCAGGCGAGGACATCGATTGCCCGCCAAAGGAGTTGGCTGACTTGGTGCAGCACTGTGAGCGCGCCGATTTGGACCTGATCATCTGCACCGACTCAAACGCCCACCACCCGCTCTGGGGCAGCGAAACGCCGAACCCCAGAGGAGAGGTACTATCCACCTTTTTATTCTCCACTAATCTTAACATTGTTAACCGCGGCTCAGAACCCACTTGGGTCACGGTCCGCGGACAAACGATCATAGACCCAACACTCGCTACAGAAAACGCGACAAACCTTATCACAAACTGGCACGTATCGGACGAACCTTCTTGCTCAGACCACAGAAGAATCCGCTTTACACTAACTACAAACACTAAAAAACCCGCACCGAGGCGAAACCCGAGGCGCACAAATGTGCCCAGATATAAAAGTCTTCTGGCTTCGCTTCTAGCTAGACATCTAGCAATGGTAACCATAAGGGACCAAGCACAATTAGAATACACCGTAACAAAATTATCCGAATACCTAACCGAAGCTTACCACGCATGCTGTAAATCAAGAGCGCCACAAAGTAGGAACGAGAGGAACCCCTGGTGGAACGCTAAACTTGGTAAACTCAGAGAAACGCTACGTAAGCAATTTAACAGAGCAAAAAACACTAGACTCCCGGAAGACTGGGAGATATACAAAGAGACCCAATATGTATACAAAAAGCAGATTAGAACCGCCAGGAGATCTGCATGGCAGAAATTTTGTGAATCCATCGAGACAAATAACGAAGCCGCCAGGGTACGGAAGATACTATCAACCGATCAGGACCGAACTCTCGGCGCGCTGAAAAAACCCGACAACTCATACACACAAACTGACTATGAGACCAGTAAGGTCCTCCTCGAAACTCACTTCCCAGACTGTCAAATCATGGAGGACAGGACGTGGGAGGAGGGTACCGTATGGACTTCAACGGAACAAGATTGGTCAAGAGCCCACAATATAGTAACAGTAGACCGGATAAAATGGGCTATCACCACCTTTCAACCCTTCAAGTCGGCGGGGCTGGATGGCATCTTCCCAGCCCTGCTGCAGTGGGGGGTAGATCATCTAACACCGTGGCTGTTGGAGATCTATCGGGCATGCCTAGCACTCAGATACATACCTCTTGCGTGGCGGGAGGTGAAAGTCATCTTCATACCCAAACCTGGCAAAACTGATTACACACAACCCAAGGCGTATAGACCTATAAGCCTCACATCCTTCTTATTGAAAACCCTAGAAAGACTCTGCGATAGGCACATCCGTGATGGGCCTCTCCGAGTAAAACCACTTCATAGACAACAGCATGCGTACTCCACAGGCAAATCAACAGAATCCGCGTTGCACAACGTGGTTTCTAAAATTGAATGCGCAGTGGACCATAAATGCTCAGCACTGGCTGCCTTCATTGACATTGAGGGTGCTTTCGATAAGACTACGTTCAACAGCATAAACACGGCCCTCGACAGACACGGCATAGACCCGACCCTAGGAGGCTGGATCACCAACATGCTCAAACTGCGAGCGGTTCAAGTCACGGTTAACGACACTACAAGGGCCGTCGTTGCGAAGGGCTGTCCACAGGGGGGCGTCCTTTCGCCACTTCTGTGGGACCTGGTAGCGGACAGCCTCATCAAAACACTCAACAATAAAGGTTATTTCACTGTTGGCTACGCGGATGATATAACAATAATAGTAAACGGGACCCACGAAAACACCCTATGCAATCTCATGCGTCAAGCCCTAAAACTAGTAGAGGAATGGTGCGGCGAGCACCAACTCTCAGTGAACCCCACAAAAACGGAACTAATTCTCTTCACTAAAAAGAGGAAACCAATGCCAATGCAGCTACCAAGATTCTTTGGAACAACCCTAAGCCTTTCAACCGAAACCAAGTACCTGGGAATTTACTTGGACAGACAATTGAATTGGGCGAGACACATGAACTATATTACCACAAAAGCCAGTATATCCCTGTGGCAGTGCAAAAGACTACTGGGCAGGAATTGGGGGATCAGCCCCATAATCACCTACTGGCTATACACCACAGTAATTCGACCAATCATTACATACGGCTCGTTGGTCTGGTGGCCCAGGACAGACCTCAGCACAGCTCAAAAAGATCTTGAAAAACTGCAGCGGTTTGCTTGCGTTGCAATCACCAGCAGCATGAGAACCACACCCACGGCCGCCCTACAAGCAATGCTAGGACTGCCACCTCTGCATCTTATCGTGCGGGAAGAGGCAGCTCTGGCCGCTTTTAGACTCCATCTATCAGGTATCCTAACTCAAGACTCCAGGGTTAAGCACACACGCATAAGAGAAGACGCGATCAAGCGAAACCCGATGCTAGCATCACCATGCGACAAAGCCCCAAAAACACACCATTTTCATAGGCACTACAACATAACACTTACTGAAGAACAATGTGATTACTCAGGCCCGAAGGAGATGAGAGTATACACCGACGGGTCGAAGACGGACTCCGGTACCGGAGTCGGAGTCTTTTCACAAGACCTAAATATAAATATATCCAGACCGCTAGGAGGTTTCAACACCGTCTACCAGGCGGAGTGTGTGGGCATCATACTGGCGGTCCATGCCCTAGAAGCCAGGAGGGTTACGGACACCCATATTCGTATACTCTCCGACAGTGCCTCATCCTCCAATCCTTACGAAAAAAATATATTACATCGAAATTAATACTAGAATGTCACAACGCACTAGAACAAATAACCTTATCTAGTCGTAACACGGTGACACTGCAATGGATAAAGGGACACAGCGGATCCTTAGGCAACGACGCAGCTGACGAGCTTGCGAGACGCGGATCCAGCACGGCGGTCTATGGACCCGAACCCGTCGTACCCATCCCCTTCAACCAAATACGTAGGTGGCTACAGGAATTCACCAAGACACAGGCGGGGAACTGGTGGTCCTCGGCACCAGGCTGCAGGCAGTCCAAAGAAGCTTTGCCATCTCTGGACAGTAGTCTTACCAGACGTCTGCTACGTCTGGACAGGAATGGCCTCCGCATGGTGACGGGGACCATCACGGGACACTGCTCACTTAACAAACATTTCCACACAATAGGCATAACGGACAGTCCTCTGTGCAGGGCATGCATGGAGACTGAGGAAACCGTCACACACGTTCTCTTTGAATGCACAGGGATCACACAGATAAGAACACAAACCCTCGGGTCACCCAGATCTTACACGGACGTTCTAAAAAAACCAAGAGCCCTAATAAACTTCTGGAGGGAGGTGGGCTGGTTGGAATAACCCATCAAACGGCCGCCAAGGCCCACGCACAAAGGTCCAACTACAGGACTAAGTGCGGAAACCGAACCCCATAACATAGAACATAGAGGTAAAACTGTAAGTTTGTTTGAAATGATTAATCTCTGGCATCTCTAATTCGATTTAAAAATATTTCATTTATTAAAAGCTACTTTTCCGCTCTGTTTTATCCCGAAAAAAATAACAAGTTCTGTGGGGTGGCCCACGAAAGCGAAGCCGCGGGAAAAGGCTTGTCTATATAAACTTATGCCTTTTTTCTACAGAGGTAGAAAAAAAACTGCTGATCCTATCTGCTGTGATCGTTACACGCTCCTTTTTGCTTCGCTTATGTTCAATCATCTGATCATAAACGCACGTTAGTTGCGAGTATTACGCAATCGACTATTTCGAAGAACACCACCGATAAGTGTACATCCTTTTATAAATATCCCTCTCAGCAGCAGACGCGGGTTAAGTACCTATCAATACCTAATATCACACAGCAATACCCTCCAAACTAAACAATGAACCTACTAAAACAATAATCAAAAACACAAAACAATAATTGCCTCACAATACAAAATTCGAACTATCCAGCCATTCTCTGCAGCACCATCAAGTCATGCGCTTGAATAGCGTTCATTGCGCTTTAGCTTGCTGCAGCGCTGCACGCGTAATATATTCAGCGGAACACACTAATGCCCGTATTTAGAGACGGGATAGAAACATTCAGCTCAGAATTAAGCCTGTGTGTTGTTGAAGAGGATATTTAACGCATATTCGTAGTCTGCTGAGAGGAAATGCTAGTTTGTGGAAATTGAAAAGACGAAAAATCGTCTTAATAGACGTTTGGTTTCATATCAAGAGTTTGAATATAAAATTGTTACTACATTAACGAACCTAATAATGAAATTGACCTATTTCAAACTTTATGTATTTTTTTATTTTGATTTTAACTCACCTTAAATAGTAGTAAATGCATGGGGACAAATAGGGGTTATAGAACACTAGTGTGGGTTTTTCACACGAGTGTTTTAATACCTAGTTATATGCCGTTGCATACACTATTTTATTTACACTCATACAGTTGAAATAAAACAAAAGTGGAAACGGAATAAATATCTGGCATGTTGGGAAATTTAGATTCTCAATTTTTACACAAAGATAGAAAAAAAACAATAAAGGAGACGGATACGCTTTCATACAATTTTGGGCCTGGATGTAAAAAGATGAAATTGGTGTCAATTAATAGCTACTATATTATCAAACATTCACTGAAAATTTTGCAGATTTTGCCAATCAGAGAGCCGAGATAAAAGAGATTAATGAAAAGTGAGGTTACGTAACAATCTATACATAACAGCCGATTTTTTAATTGTTTTTTAACCGACTTTTTACTTTTTTTGTTTGCAAGAGTATGTTCCGAAATTGGTCCCATTTTAATTTGGTGAAGATCTGATGAAGATCTTCGGAGATATACAACAGAACTCTTCAATAAATAACGGCAAATCTCTCAAGATTGCTGCAATCGCATGTCTGTTTATTGTTTATACCATTTCATAACATAACATCACGCCAGTACGCTCGAAAGGTGTACGCAGATCTTTCATTTCACCGGGTATGTTCAAGTTCAAAGGCGTTATAGGTAGGTACATACTAAAAAACTTGCCTATTAGGTAGGTACAACTAAAAAGGGAAAATAAAAAACTTTTTGCAATGGTACCTACGAAAGACAGACTTCCAAAAATAAACTCACTTTTCACTTTGTAGTTTTTTATTCGGAAGTCGGTAGTATTTGGTTGTAAAAAGGTTTTTTATTACAGCGACTAGTAATTATGCCACAATTTACACAACGATCCATAGTGTCAATATCCAATCGGTAGGCCGTTCGAAGAATCCGAAATAACAAATCCAAGTTCAACGTTAAAGCGGAGTTCTCAGTGTCCGGTATAGTAGCAAGGCAAGGGTCGTACAAGAAGGTAGATCAGAAGTCCGTAGAATGAAAGCAGGGGTCGAGGAAAATATCAATAAAGCTATGGGGGGAAACACACTCAAAATGCACACGCACTAGACGTTACGAAACGAGTAAGTATCAACATAGACCAGTGTTTTTCAACCTGTGGGTCGCGACTCCCTGGGGGGTCGCAAGAGGTCGCGAAAACTACCTCAGTAAAAAAACAATAACGTTTAAAAATATAGAACATCTCATGAAAATTCCAATAAGGCCAAACACGACTAGGATACATTATTTTATTTCGGAGTTCCAGTGCCTACCTTCCCGCATCATCATCTGATCAGTTCAATGGTACCATTATCACCATTACCATTTATTTATGAGTAGGAATATGCTTTATCATAGTCGGTTATTCGAGATATCTTATACTCGTGACGTGTAAGGGTTTATCATTAAGAAGTTCCAGTGGCCATCTGTGGTCTTCTTCATCAGTTCCACTTCACAAAATGATTAATTCTGAGTGCAAATGATTGTATTGTTGATGAAAAATATATAATACCAATACTATATGTATGCCTATAACATTTGAGGAGTTCCCTTGATTGCCATGGGATCCCATCAGATTCTGACTTAGTGTCAATGAGATAATATCGGGCGTATACCCTTTCAAACCCAAAAAGATTTTTCAAAATCGTTCCACAATCGGCGAAGTAATTGTGGAACAAACATACAAAAAATAAAAAATACATACAGTCGAATTGAGCACCTCATCATTTTTGAAGTCGGTTGAAAAAAACCAAGTGTCGGGGTTCGTGAAATATTTTTTTAATATTATGGGGGTCGTGTCATGAAAAAGGTTGAAAAAAAACTGCACACGGCATAGACTATACAGAGTGTCATGTCATACATGTCAACGTCAAGTCAGAGTTAGCACAGACTAAAAACACAATAATTGATTAGTAAACGTGAATCGATTTATCTTAATTATGTAGATATTTAATTGGATTCTGTTTAATACGTTAATTCCAATAGATTTAATTATTTTAATTGAATTAATCATCTGGTGAAAGCATTTTCTTAAATAGTATGAACTCTGTAACGTTAATCAATTATAATTTAATCGATATTCGATTTACTTCGTAACCTTAACTTAATTTTTGGATTTCTCATTTTCCAGATTGTGAATTAAGCTGATTTTTCACATTTTGAATTAGAAAAATATAACCCTTTTTTTAAACCATACCTCAACTTATTACATTCAGGCCCAGAAATCCCCGTCTCCTTTTGGGGGTTTCCCATACTTAGAACTAAAATACAATTATTTTTTTTCATCGAACCCATACGTGTGGCGTATCTATGGATAGGTCTCCAAAAATGATATTGGGGTTTCTAGTATTTTTTTTTTCTAAACTGAATAGTTTGCGCGAGAGACACTTCCAAAGTGGTAAAATGTGTCCCTCCCCCCTGTAACTTCTAAAATAAGAGAGTGATAAAACTAAAAAAATGTATATGATGTACCATGTAAACTTCCACCGAAAATTGGTTTGAACGAGATCTAGTAAGTAGTTTTTTTTTAATACGTCATAAATCGTAAACCGCAATTCACCAAGTACGGAACCCTTCGTGAGCGAGTCCGACTCGCACTTGGCCGGTTTTTTCTACAATAACGTCAATGAGCCCATACGCGCCAATAAATTTAAAAAGTAAAAGTGTTCTATAAAAGTAAAAAAAAAAATTATGATGCAATTGTTTGATCGATTGAATCGAAGGAAATGTGATGTTTTTTATTATATTTTACCTATCTAGAAAAAAAAAGACGTGTTTATACAATATCTAATATCGTGTTTTAAGCTGTGTATGCTCGGCTATGTTAAAGCTGTGGTTGCCAGTAATTGAGAGTGCATTACAGGATAATAACTTGGAGTATTGTTCCACTATTTGGTCTCCCTATTACTCAAGTTATATTAATAATGTTGAATCAGTTCAGGCCCGTTTTGTTAGGTATCTATGTGTCAAGAATGGGATCCGAAAAGCTATACCTGATTATAATGATAGGTTACGGCACTTTAAGATGGTTAGCTTAAAAGAAAGACGGATCAATTCTGACTTACTTATACTGCACAAAATTATAAATGGTTCCATAGATGCGCAATTGATAAACTATTTAAACTTTAGGACTAGCCAACGTAGTAATCGACATCATCGCATTTTTCAATTGCCTACATCTACCTTAAATACTACCTTTAATAGCCCCCTAACACGTATGGCAAGGATATATAATGAAAGGTCCAACTTGACGGATTACCCTATCGATGTTTTCTCTATGAGTTTCGCTTCATACAGACGCTCCCTATATAAACAGTGCGAGCAATGTAAGTCTATATAGCTCAATTTATTTTGTTTTTGTAGTGTTCTAGATAAAGGTCTACAAGACACACTTTTTATTTTTACTTTGTCTCAAATATTCATTGTGTCAATGTCATGCATACCTGTTATTTGCATGGTTACTGAAATGCCGATTTTGTATATTATTTTATTTGAATTGTAAGTGACAGTGCTGTTGGTGTGCTTATTATAAATAAATAAATAAATAAATAATGATGATGTGTACGAATTTTTATATTTTGTGTAAGTTTTATGGTTTTGTAACACTCGTTGGTGATCCATAAATAAATAAATAATTTTTGAATTCATATTTGGAACATTACATTGTAAGTGTAGCTAAAAGCCTATCCTAAAATCTTGTGGTAAAAAGTGGTACTGATAAGAGCCCGACTTATGAGTAAGAAAGGGACCGCTTATACATCGGCCACTTTAGTACTCAATACTTTCCTTTTTTTAAGAATTTTGCTCATCATCATCATCATCATCAGCCTATTAATGTTCCCACTGCTGGGACACAGGCCTCCTCTCTGTGAGAGGGGATGGGCCGTAATCCACCACGCGGGCCCAGTGCGGGTTGGTGGATGTCACATGTCTTCGAATTTTTGGTTCTAGGACATGCCGGTTTCCTCACGATGTTTTCCTTCACCGTTATAAGAGCAGTGGTGATGAAATAATTAACACAAAGTAAAGCGCCTGCCTGGGCTCGAACCCACGACCTACAACTTGTAAGTCACGGCCGATACCACTGGGCCACCACTGCTCAATTTTGCTCATTTTCCACAAACTGCATTTTTTGAGTTAGTTCACTTTCATTATGATGATGTGGTTTGAAATAAGTGCTTCTTGCAGACTGATTACCCTAATGATATGAAGGTATTACCTGAGTTGACTGCTTAAGTTGCGCTGGACATACAATTCGGCTTCGGCAACTTTTTGCTTGGGTCACGTAAGCCGCATGCACTGTGACCAATGCGTGACACAATGGCTGACTGAAGACGGACGGCCCAGAAGCAGGCGGTTAGATGACCTGGTTGCGTACCGTGAAGACTGGTACGAGGTAGCGAAGGCAAAGAATTTCTGGCAGTATATGCTAATAACAAAAAAAACTTCATGCTTAGTTAAAAGAATATATCTAGCTCACCAAGATTATCAAATAGACGAAGTATGAAACCCAATAATATAACTGCCTGTATCAATTCTAACGCATTAATTTTTCTTCGAATCTTAATGAACAGCTACTGAAAACAAAAGCACATTCCATCGAATTTGCCACAAAGTTGGTAGCTTGAGCGCTAAGTGAATAGTATGACCAAACACGCCGCACTGCCACTAAGGCACTGACGGTGATTGAACTGTAGAAGAAAGTTCAAAAGCCCAACTTCGTATTTGACACAGAAGTTGGAGGAAATCTGGCTGCTGTATCAGTGAAACAGATCTTATATTGTGGTTGCTTAGTGTGTATACAATAATTTAGATCATGAAAAGCGGTGTGACCGATCTGGTTTACAATCGGCAAAAATGATGACCACAAATATGTACAAATTTTTATGACATATTTAAGATCAAGTATTTAAGGATTTACTAAAAATCGTTTCTTGTATTACCTTTCCGTTACGAAAGGAACTTTTGTGCAAAGTTTGAAGCAATATAATATAGACCAACGGTTTGGGAAGTGCGTTGTTTTTCAGTGAATGAAACAATTTAAGATTTTAGGGAGTATCTTGCTTTTTTTCTGCTTTTATATACTATAGTAAAGCGTCACTGGTTTTTAGGGTTCCGTACCCAAAGGGTAAAAACGCGACCCTATTACTAAGACTTCACGATCCGTCTGTATGTCTGTCTGTCTGTCCTTCTGTCACCAGGCTGTATCTCATGAACCGTGATAGCTAGACAGTTGAAATTTTCACAGATGATGTATTTCTATTGCCGCTATAACAACAAATACTAAAAACAGAATAAAATTAATATTTAAGGGGGGCTCCCATACAACAAACGTGATTTTTTTGCCGTTTTTTCTCGATATTAATAACGGCAACAGGTAGACGCTTGAAATATTCACAGAATATTTAGTTGTATATTCACTTCAAAAAATAATTATTAACATCATCAATCATCAATACATATAATAAATCTGTAGAAAAATATTTTTTGTACATCGAAAAAAATTCCAAAAAAAAATAGCCAGGGTGTTAAAGGATAACCAACAGAACCCATTTCTAGCATTTTTGGAATTTTTGTCTGTTTATTTGTGCACGCATCACGTGAAATGTACGAAACCAATGTAGATAACTTTTATACATAAAAATTGTGCGTATCTTGAAGAATTCCTTAGTTTTTGTTTCATCGCAATCGGTTCACTCTATCAAACGTTAGATGAATTTAAAGTGTTCAAGAAGTAAAATTATCACAGCTCACGCAATTCAGTTACTCGGACAGTTGAACTCGCTATTCGATAGATGGCGTTGTGCATTTAAAGTCATTTTCTGAATCGCGGTGTTAAGATTTTACGCGAAAGAATGACCCTAGAAAAAAAATTGGTATGTAGTATGTATATTTTTTAACCGACTTCTCAAAAAGGAGAAAGTTCTATGGATGTTTTTTTTTTTTGTTTAGGTATGTTCACCGATATCTCCGTCAATTGTGGACCGATATCAAAAAATCTTTTTTTGTTTGAAAGAGAATGTTCCAAAATTGGTCCCATTTTAATTTGGTGTAGGACTAACGAAGCAATTCGAAGATATACAACAGAACTCTTCAATTAATAACGGCAAATCTCTCGGGATTGCTGCAATCGCATGTCTGTTTGTTGTTTATACCATTTCATAACATAACATCACGCCAGTACGCTCTTAAGGGGTACTCAGATCTCTCATTTCACCGGTTATGTTCAAGTTTCATGATATTTGGGTAATATATTCTGGCGATATACAAGTAGGTAACTTACTTTGCCGATTAGGTAGGTACAACTAAAAAGTGAAAAATAACTTTATTTTTGGAAGTCGGTGTCCATAACGCAATAAATTGGTACCTACGAAAGACACCGACTTCCAAAAATAAAGTTATTTTTCACTTTGTAGTTTTATTTGGAAGTCGGTAGTATTTTTTTGTAAAAAGTTTTTTTGAGTATGTGGAGTAGGCAGGCAGGCTGGTAAGTATGGTAGGGTTGGCAGGCAGATGACGGGAGCGAAACCGCGGGCACAGCTAGTTTTAAGATAAAATAAATTAAGGGGGACTCCCATACAACAAACGTGATTTTTTTGCAGTTTTTCCGATAATGGTACAGAACACTTCGTTCGCGAGTCTGACTCGCACTTGTTACTGTTTCTAGCCCGCTTTGGCAAACATATTATTTTGTATGAAAAGTGGTCTACCAAACTTGAAGCCAATATGCACCAGGCCTTTCTAAGATGTTTTATTTCAGGCAAAATAAATTAGTACGCATAATCAGATCATCACCGTCCTTCTTAAACCAACCTGGAACTTCTGTCGCCACCTGCCTCCTGAACCAGGACGCTAACAAAGACACGTTCCAGATACAATCAGAGTGAGTGCTCCCGCGGCAGCCTTTGTGTCTTCAGCGCTTCGGGGTAAGGACATCAAAAGGCGAACACACCGGGACGCTGTCTGTGCCGGTTCAAAGGTGGTGGAGAATTCGATGAGGAGCAAATAAACTATGCAGGCTGGTGAATGCATTTCTTGTTAGTGGAGTAATTGGGGTTTGCTTTTTGTGGACGTATAGTCGATGTTGGGGCAGGGAATGTTATTGGTTGCTTTGTGTGGCTATGAAGATGTATTTTTTCAGTTTTGAAGCTTGGGTTGTGATATTATGATCAGTAGTATTGCTTTCTGTTTGCTGCCGTTTAATTTTGATTTCGTGACTGCTGTCTTGTCTGTCAAGTTTTTCTGTTGCACTCCAAAATTATAGTAGGTTTTAAATTAATACTTTTATTTAGGAAATTGACGACACAAAATCGTGCTCAGTTGAAAAGAAAGACAAGGAAAGTCGATCGCAAGTAAATGAGGCACTCTGTTGTTATTAATATTATAAAGAGGACAGATTTTTTTGTTTATTTGTTTGTACCGAATAGGCTCAGAAACTACTAGACCGATTTAAAAAATTCTTTCACCTATGGAAATCTACATTATGCCCGAGTAACATAGGCTATTTTTTTAATCCCGAAAACGGTACCTTTGGGGTGGTCCACGGGAGCGAAGCCGCGGGCAACAGCTAGTTAAATATATTACAAACAGTATTGTTCCAATTTTTTTAATACATTACACACTATTAAAGATAATAAAATGTTTAAGATACAAAATATTAAATTTAAAATTCATTTAATCAACACACAGTGCAAATGTTTTCTTAATTTCTCTCGGCAAACTTCGTGTTTCTTCAGAACGGACGCTCCCAATCAACTTGGAAGTATATAGAGTTGTTAATACTCTTTTAACTTAAATTAATTTATTTTTTAAATGGGCGGAAAGCTACTAAAGGAAAATTGTTTTATAGATCACACGGAAATCAAAACAAAACAACAATAAAGTACTTAGTTCTTAATTCAAAATTATACACGATAAATCGAATAATTGATGGAGATGGAAATTAGCACTCGTTTATATTCTCGGAAATGCGATGATTGACATTACGAAAACCATGTTATAAACCTGTTAAAGATGTAAATCATTCAAATCTCAAGTCAACAAAATCGTCGTACCAAGTATTATTTGCAATATCCCAAACCAACTTCTTCAATATTGTCACTATGACATTTTACGGTTCTTATAAAATCTAGATTTGTAGAAATAAACCGTGTCGGCTCCTCCTGAAAGCTATAAACTTTGCAGTAAAATCCAAAATTTAAAAAGGAGCGAGAGAGATTCTGCCAAAGCGAGCATTTATTGGATGTACGTATTTCGCCGAATTATTTGGCAGAATTTTCACAATTTTGTTTTTCCTCGCTACGGGCGAAATAGTAGTATCAGCCTGTAGTCTTTGGTTCATAAAAAGTTGTCTCGTATTTTAGAAAATATATGTTTGCTTCTATTTGACTAGAATTTTTTAGGGCTCAGGGGCAAAATTCACGTGAAATTTATTTACGAACTTTGTAAAACATAAAACAAAATATTAAAAACGTGTTTCTTGCTAGCCCAAAGGTGGTCTGGCATAAAATGTCGCTTGCGACATTGAGCCTACTTTGACGGAACGATTGGCTGCCGCGCTGCGTGTTGCGGGTTCGATTCCCACACGGAACCAATATCTGTTTAGTTTCGGGTCTGGCTTTTTGTGTATTTGAGTTTAAAATGTTTGTAAATGTATTCTCGATACACGAGCAATTCCGAGTTATTTTTTAAAAGTTTCTGTAGATTACCATGACCGAAAAATAATCTAAGATTTTACTGCCAACACCCACACAGCGCATTCCTATCCATCTACAAAAACATTCAAACAAAGAATGAATTAACCGCACCGATTCGAGATATATCTTCGAAAGCTTTTACTATGGAAGGCGTTATTCCTCGGCATCTCCGGGGTGGGTCACGTATCGCCCCCAATATCCGGCTTCACCTAATGGAAGCCGGCGGAAACGCCCGCCGAAGTCGAACGACTTGCATCTCGAAGCCGGTTTTAATAAAAGAATCGGGAGACAAGTGCAGCGCTGGGTTTTAACTAGGATCAACCTGGGACAGTTTAGGAACGATGGATCGGGGCTTTGAAGTGGTGCGTTGTTTGTTTTGTAATGACGTTACTGACTATTTAAGATTTTAAAATATAAGTGGAAGGCGGGAAATATGATGAGAATACATAGAGGAAGTAATTCTCATAGCTGATGTGTTTATGTTTTTACTTCCTATTTATCTAGATATTTTTCTTTTGTAAATAGATTGCACATAAAATATTACATAACATCGTTTAAGTTCTAGCAACACGTAAATAATAATTGGCAAAAAACCTGACGTATGTCATTCGATAGGGAATCGAAAGGCGCAGCGCAGATAAGTTAGACCAACTATCTTATAGACTAGCTAAAATACACTGATCTTTCATGGGATACTGTGTAAAATTTTATAACAAAATACCTTGTGATATATTAAAACTAAATGAAAGTAAATTTTAAACTTTAGTTAAAAGCACACTTTACAAACAAGTATATTATAAACTAGATGATTATATTGAAGATAAGAATGCTTGGAAACATGCTGGTCCTGCTCCATAGGGCAATCTTTAGTGTAGACAAAATCAAATTTGTTAATTTATAATCATAGTTACTTATGTAAATATTGTAAATCACCTACTTTTTAAAAAGTATGGAGTTTCTTGTGCATTCTTCTCCATAACAAGCTACTTTTCCGAATGCACGGTAGAATCAATGTATGACGTTTAAAAGTGCCGCTTACTGGCCTAATTGAAATAAACAACTTTGACTTTGTATGACAAACACGCGGATTTGAATAAGTGGTGACGCGATATTTAAAAATAAAAACCGTCCAAGTGCGAGCCGGACTCGCGCACGAAGGGTTCCGTACCATTATCGCAAAATACGGCAAAAAAAACATGTTTGTTGTATGGGAGTCCCACTTAAATATTTATCTTTTTAGGTTTTGATTTTATTTGTTGTTATAGCGGCAACAGAAATATATCATCCTGAGAAAGTTTCAACTGTCTAGCTATCACGGTTCATGAGATACAGCCTGGTGACAGACGGACAGACAGACAGACAGACGGACGGACCGCGGAGTCTTAGTAATAGGGTCTTAGTTATTACTAAGCTAAACAATGCATATATCTATGTTCTAAAGAAAAGTCACAGCAGAACTGCGTAATTCAGTTGTATCGCCATAACAACAGCATGTAACTCAGTTTTTTTTAACTGAGTTACGTGATGCTAAATGGTTTTGCTATTCTGAAAAATGCCCGATTTTGATATTGTCTTTGTGAGTTTAAATGTTTGTCAATGCACCCACGATACAGGAAGAAATTCCTAGTGTGTAGCAAAGTTAAAAAAAAAATATGTTGTGTTAGAACATAAATAAGTAAATGCTAGAGAACACATTTCAGTTTTAGAATACTGATCTTTAGAAATCCTCCACGATAGTGAAAGTAGCTACACAGTACGTGACACGAACTGACACAGTAACATCCGTCAAGCACGTAAATACAAACAGAGGTAACTCCTCACTCAAGGACATGTGGAGTTGTGGACATGGGGTAATCCCGCGCTCCAAGCAGAGATCCCTACATTTCAGTCTGAGATTTGTACGTATGACATGGGTTAGTAATGCGGTCCATTGTGTGGTAGCTTGTCTAGATGCTGCTTTGAAGTTGAAATGCATTAATTTCGTAAACATTACGTTATCTGTACATAGTAGTGTGTAATATATAAAATATGCTTTGCTTAAGGCTGCCAAGACAAGATTAAGATATCGTAGAACCGTCCTTGACC
>CAOCPI010000120.1:0-84559 GCA_948252205.1 Orthosia incerta
CACCTACCCTACACCTACCCTACACCTACCCTACACCTACCCTACACTACCCTACACCTACCCTACACTACCCTACACCTACCCTACACCTACCCTACACCTACCCTACACCTACCCTACACCTACCCTACACCTACCCTACACCTACCCTACACATACCCTACACCTACCCTACACCTACCCTACACCTACCCTACACCTACCCTACACCTACCCTACACCTACCCTACACCTACCCTACACCTACCCTACACCTACCCTACACCTACCCTACACCTACCCTACACCTACCCTACACCTACCCTACACCTACCCTACACCTACCCTACACCTACCCTACACCTACCCTACACCTACCCTACACCTACCCTACACCTACCCTACACCTACCCTACACCTACCCTACAACTACCCTACACCTACCCTACACCTACCCTACACCTACCCTACACCTACCCTACACCTACCCTACACCTACCCTACACCTACCCTACACCTACCCTACACCTACCCTACACCTACCCTACACCTACCCTACACCTACCCTACACCTACCCTACACCTACCCTACACCTAACCTACACCTACCCTACACCTACCCTACACCTACCCTACACCTACCCTACACCTACCCTACACCTACCCTACACCTACCCCACACCTACCCTACACCTACCCTACACCTACCCTACACCTACCCTACACCTACCCTACACCTACCCTACACCTACCCTACACCTACCCTACACCTACCCTACACCTACCCTACACCTACCCTACACCTACCCTACACCTACCCTACACCTACCCTACACCTACCCTACACCTACCCTACACCTACCCTACACCTACCCTACACTACCCTACACCTACCCTACACCTACCCTACACCTACCCTACACCTACCCTACACCTACCCTACACCTACCCTACACCTACCCTACACCTACCCTACACCTACCCTACACCTACCCTACACCTACCCTACACCTACCCTACACCTACCCTACACCTACCCTACACCTACCCTACACCTACCCTACACCTACCCTACACCTACCCTACACCTACCCTACACCTACCCTACACCTACCCCACACCTACCCCACACCTACCCTACACCTACCCTACACCTACCCTACACCTACCCTACACCTACCCTACACCTACCCTACACCTACCCTACACCTACCCTACACCTACCCTACACCTACCCTACACCTACCCTACACCTACCCTACACCTACCCTACACCTACCCTACACCTACCCTACACCTACCCTACACCTACTCCACACCTACCCTAAACCTACCCTACACCTACCCTACACCTACCCTACACCTACCCTACACCTACCCTACACCTACCCTACACCTACCCTACACCTACCCTACACCTACTCCACACCTACCCTACACCTACCCTACACCTACCCTACACCTACCCTACACCTACCCTACACCTACCCTACACCTAACCTACACCTACCCTACACCTACCCTACACCTACCCTACACATACCCTACACCTACCCTACACCTACCCTACACCTACCCTACACCTACCCTACACCTACCCTACACCTACCCTACACCTACCCTACACCTACCCTACACCTACCCTACACCTACCCTACACCTACCCTACACCTACCCTACACCTACCCTACACCTACCCTACACCTACCCTACACCTACCCTACACCTACCCTACACCTACCCTACACCTACCCTACACCTACCCTACACCTACCCTACACCTACCCTACACCTACCCTACACCTACCCTACACCTACCCTACACCTACCCTACACCTACCCTACACCTACCCTACACCTACCCTACACCTACCCTACACCTACCCTACACCTACCCTACACCTACCCTACACCTACCTTACACCTACCCTACACCTACCCTACACCTACCCTACACCTACCCTACACCTACCCTACACCTACGCCACACCTACCCTACACCTACCCTACACCTACCCTACACCTACTGTAGGGGATCCCTGCACTTAGTGATGATACCGGGGCGATTCTATGGGGATGATGATGAAATAAAACCGACCACCGCGAATGTCCGTTGAACACTGATTTATTGATTTAATGTACTTACACAAATTAGCTTAGTGATAGGTACGAAATGCTGAGTGCACAGAATGCACGGCGCGTGAGTATGAAAAATAATGTGCGGTTCCGTACATCCTGCCCGCAATCAGACAACTGATATGATTGATTAACAGAAAATTAAATTAGGAGACAAGTAAAATAGTAAAATAAAATGATATAGATTGCTAATGATACAAATGTGAAAATACTAACTAAACGACTATTCTACGGTACACATGGGCGAGGTAGCCCTGTCTACACCACTGATTGTGAACACTTCACTACACTTTTGCACTGATGATCCACGCGATGCCGGTGCGACCGCCACAGGCCCCACCCCGAGAGCCTCTTGGCCCTGGGGGGCCGGCGACGCTGATGCCCTGCCCGTACTTCGTTGGCTTTTGATGAGGTACACGACGACGCCACCCAAGATGATTACCGAAGCTACACTGATGTACAACACAGTGTAGTGATGAATGTCGTGAATGCTCAGATCTGTAGATGACTGTTCCTTAACCTCGTCAATCTGAGCCCTTAATTTATTCCAAATGAGATGATGATCTTCAGCTTCACTGAAGTTCTCTGGCGCAGACGTTTTCATGATTTTGTTTAGTACGGACACCTCTGGGACTTCGATGTGATGATGAATATTCACGTGATTGATGAAATTGTTATGGGCATAGATACTGAAGGTCTCTCCTTTCAATGTGCAACCTTGACCTAGGGTAATAATCCCGTTGCCGACAAGGTTCACCATTGTGATTCCGTTGGCGCAAATAATGCGAGTTTGGCATTCCGAGCAACATGTGTACAACCAGCTGTTCGGCCTGTGTAATTTGATCCATTGCTCGTCACATGATGATTTTACGGAGTGGCATAGTTGCTTTTTATTGAATAATTTGATTTCGCAAATTGATTGTTTCATGTTTAGATTGTAGATGGGCATGTTTAATGAACATAACAAGATATCGTTAGGGACATGAGTACATGATTGAAGGTCTGCTTCTGATAGGAGAAATGCTGTATCCTTGCGCAAATTGTAGGCTATGAGCGGTACTGATGGAATGAGATGATAATATTGTTGTCCTCTCTTTTGCGAAATTGATATGATTTTGTTCAACTCAAACAGTTCGTTACTTATGAGTGGAACCTTGATCTCAATGATTAAGTAGTTAGAGAAGACTCTAGCCGAAACCTTTAGTAACCGGTACAAATCCTTGACATTCCTTAAGTCCACAGGTATCGTAAGTTTACCATTCAGTCGACTGGAGATAGTGCTCAGCTGATACGATAACTGCTCCGGTGACAGCAAATGGCTGTCAATGCGCCCGTGTGAAATATCTGTTACGGTTCCGATTAGCGTTTGCTGAATCCAACGAATATTTGTGAGAATTATTGATGCTGCTAGTGCCGATGAGGTAATGTAAAGACTATCTTCGTTTGCGAGACGTACCTTATTCACCTCAGATGATATATGTTGTAGATGTTGCTTGATAAATGAAAATTGTTTATTCATGATATCCTCGTTACGGCGTACGATGTTGAACTCAGATTCTAAGATGCTTGTTTGATTTTTTATAAGTTTCTGTAGATGTGCTTCATTATGACTGATCTGTTCGATGTCACCCTTATATTTTTCAGCAAACCTTTCGTCTAGTACACCGAATAACGAGTTGGCAATATAACCCACGCCGTCCACTAGGCCTCTCTTTAGCCTCTTTGGACTTTGATATTTAAGTAACATATCATAATGTTCAATGTCACTTATTTCGTGCTCTAATTGATGAATGATACTCTGATATTGTTTATTTGCCTGAGTTATGCATAATGACTTGATATGATTGACGTAACTCTTGATCTCGGCTAACCCTTTCCAGTATGTCGTCATATTGTAGTAGACAACTAGACGCCATTCGTCCTGGATGTACTGAAGATTGGATATTCTATCGAAGTAAATAGCTTGATTCTGATCTAATGACGTCAGATTATACGATTCTTGATTGGGTATATTTTCCGCTGAAGTCGATGATAATAACATGAAAAATAGTAATATGAAGCTAGTGAATAGATTCTTCAATGAAACGTTGTTGCGAGGAAGTCGCTTTCTCTTGCTTCGCTCATCTGATTTGTTTTGATGGTTGACTTTTTCATCCTGACTTGTATCCTCGTTTACTGGTAACAACACAAGTCTGGTGACTGGACGTTGAATGATATTATTTTTGGTTTTTAAGCTGACTACCCTTACATAGCCATCTCTCCCAGGATGAACTGCTTGAATACGTCCTAGCGCCCACTTGCCGGGTGGCAAGTTTTCGTCCTTGATAAGAACGACATCGTCCACTTCGAAGTTCCTACTTGGCTTACGCCATTTTGATCTAGCCTGCAGTTGCTGTAAATATTCGCTTGACCACCTTTTCCAAAGGTGTTTGTTCATTGATTGAATGAGTTGCCACCTAGTTGACTGGTTTATGTGATCTGGATCAGTCTGTGGTCTAGATAGAAGCGGGCCGCCGATCAAGAAATGACCTGGCGTAAGAACGTCGTCTTCAGGGCTCTCTGTCAACTGACAGAGGGGCCTTGAGTTCAGACATGCCTCGATTTGAAATAGAAGTGTAGTAAATTCCTCGTAAGTGAGTTTCTGATCTCCGATGATGCGTTTCAGATGATATTTGAGGCTTTTCACCGCAGCCTCCCAAAGACCGCCTGCACTTGGCCATGCAGGAGCGTTGAAGTGCCACTTTATGTTCATGTCATTGATGTTATTGAAGAAATCGGTGTTGATTGTGGCTATGATGTCTTGATATTCCTTCTTTATGATACGGTTGGCACCTACGAAATTTGTGCCATTATCACTGTAAACGTGACTTGGTGTTCCACGACGGGCCGAAAACCTACGAAAGGCTGCTAGAAATGATGGAGTACTGAGATCAGAAACTAGCTCCAGATGAACAGCCTTGGTAGACAAACAAACAAACACAGCAATATAGCCCTTAACGGTTTTGATTCCACGTCCCTTATTAGCCTTCAGCTCGACGTGTCCGGTAAAATCAACACCGGTGTGAGAGAAAGGTCGTGACGGGGTGACTCGTGGTTGTGGAAGATCGGCCATGATTTGATGATATTGCGTTTGAGTAAAGCGCTGACACTTAACGCATGATCTCAACTTCCTTTTGACGGTACGGATTCCACTGATGATCCAATACCTGTCTCTGATGTATGAAAGTGTCAGTCGCGGGCCTCCGTGCAATGTGGTAATATGAGCCTGATCAATGATTAAATCTGTGAGACGACTGTGGCTTGATAATATGATAGGGTGCTTTGATGAGTCGTTGATGCGTGCGTTTTTCAGTCGTCCACCTACTCTAAGGAGACCGTGTTCATCTATGAATGGATTAAGACATGATATTTTGCTTCTTGGGTGCACATGCCCCTTTTGATTGATAAACAATATATCTTCATGAAATTGTTTTAGTTGGTCATCTTTGATAATGATATTCAATGCATTGTTCAATTCTGATGACGTTAAAACATCTGATTTTGATGTGCGTTTACCTCGTGATTGCGTTATGAAACGCGAGACCCAAGCGACGATTCTCAGAATGCGAGTTAAGGAACTGTAGTTCTGTAGTAACTCGTGTATCAATGAAATATGATTTTGATATAAAGCCGTGTTTACACTAGGCTTCTTGGTTTCCAAATCTGGTGATTGATATGAGGTGGTAGGGAGGGTGCTTTGTTCGAAATTGGTTATCCATTTCGGACCCTGCCACCACAGCGGATGGCTTGAAAGCTTCCGTGACGTCAGACCCCGAGTAGCGCAATCTGCTGCATTCTCTTCGGACCTCACATGATGCCAACTTGAGGGTGGAATGATAATAGTGATTTTGTTGATTCTGTTAGCTACGAATTGTTTCCATTTCTTCACGTCGCCTTGGATCCACCCTAAAACTATCATCGAGTCTGTCCAGGCGTAAATCTCCACATCTTGATTTGATAATGGTTCCATGACTTTCTTGATAAGTTGAGATAGTAGTAGCGCACCACATAACTCTAGTCGTGGTAATGATACCTTTTTTGCCAGTGGTGCTAACTTTGTTTTTGCTACAGCGAGCGTTGATGTGCGATCACCCTTATTGTCCTTAGCTACTACATACACAACACATGCGTATGCTTTGTCGGATGCGTCACAAAATCCATGGATTTGATATGATTGGTTTGTGTTGCCGAGATAACGTGGAATGATAAATTGATCTATGGTGTTGAAATCATTCTTGATCTGAATCCAGTCATCTTGAATCGGTTGCGGAACTTCTTCGTCCCATGATAAATGTGATGACCATGCGTTTTGAAAAAGCAGTTTTGCTCTGATTGATAATGGTGACAGCCAGCCTAAGGGGTCAAATATCTTTGAAATTTCCGAAAGTAGCTGTCTCTTTGTGACGCGTTTATCGTGATAATCCAATTGATTTTGAAAGGTGAAGCTATCCGTTGATGAGTTCCATCTTAATCCAAGTGTTTTTCTTGTTTCCGAGCACTTGAAGTCTAATGGGTTGTTGAGTTGATCTGGTGATAGATCTACCAGGAGGTCCGGTACGTTACTGGACCATTTCCGGAGGTTCATACCAGCTCCCTTCAGCGTCTCAATGAGTTGATGCTGAAGCTCCTTCGCTTGTTGAATGGTATTTGCTCCACTAAATAGATCGTCCATATAAAATGATTGACTCAGGGCTGACGAAGCTAGAGGATACTTGTCGGCATCGTCTATTGCCAGCTGTTTTAACGTTCGCATCGCTAAGTATGGAGCGGCCTTAGTACCGTATGTTACGGTAGTAAGATGATATTCGTTAAGTATTTCTTGAGATGATTGCCGCCAAATGATTGATTGAAGATGACGATCGGATTGCCTGATAATGATTTGGCGAAACATTTTCTCTATGTCTGCCGTGATAACGTAACTGTACGTTCTCCAGGTTAAGATGAGTGTCATGAGGTCTTTTTGTAGATTTGGTCCGCAGCACATGAGGTCATTTAGGCTTTTTCCTGATGTTGATTTCGCTGACGCATTGAAAACGACTCTAAGTTTTGTTGTTGTTGAGTCTAATTTCATTACGCCATGATGTGGTAAGAAGTAGGCACGTTTTGATTCATCGACATTATTAGCCGTACACATGTGACCCAGTTGTTGATATTCCGACATAAACGTTTTATAATTTTCTGCAAATGATTCATTATTGCACATTTTTCTTTCCAACTGTTTGAATTGTGCGATAGCCTTAGATTTTGATGATCCAAGCTGATTTTCATATTCGGGTTTCATGGGTATGCCAACCTCGTATCTACCAGTATCCAAACGACGAGTAGCTTGCTGATAAAACTCTTCACAGTACTGCTCCTCACGGGTAAGGGGTGATGATGATGTTTCTACGTCCTCTATCTCCCAATATTTTGATAGTTCTGATAAGTCATTCGTCGCGATATGACAGTTAAATGTGCGAACATTGCCAGACAGGATCCAACCGAGTGCGGTCTGTTGCGCAATCGGAGCCTGCGCTGGTCCTTTGATGAGACCGTCCATGATGATTTGAGAATAGATACTCACATCCAAGAGAATATCTATTGGCTTAGACACGTTGTATTCTGGATCTGCTAATTGAAGATGCTGAATGTGAGGCCATGATTGTTTTTTGAATGGTGCACCAGGCAAGCAGTTAGCGACTTTAGGCAGAACCAGTGCTTCTGTAGTAAAATGATAGTCGCCGTAGATAGATTGACAGTCGATTGATACCCGTCCTTTGCTTTGTCTAGTACCAGCACCTATCCCTGATACTGATGCGTTGTATCGTTGACGCTGCAACCCTAATCGCTGAACAGCGTTTTCCGATATTAATGATATTTGTGATCCCTGGTCTAGAAGTGCCCTAAGGAACACGTAGCTGCCGTCGGAACACTTGACTTTGATTGACAGCGTGGTCAACAATAACTCTTCGTCCTCCCCTGCGACATGATTAACGTTAGGGTGGTTATTTGACGATTTTGATGATGAGACACAACACGCTTCATGGAGTATTGTGTGATGATCTCCTTGACAGGTTTTGCAACGTTTCGTTGAAGTGCATTGATTTCCGTCGTGACTGAATAAACAATTTCGACATATATTTGATTTCGTCACCAATTTCAATTGTACATCTGATGTCATTTTCATAAATTTTTGGCACGATAGCAAATTGCGAGCATGATTTGAATTGCATACAGTGCATTTCGATGTTTGCGTAATGATGGCCTGGTTATTTTTGTTAGCGAAACCTTTATTATAGTTTTGCTTATTATGCGATTGATTTGGGTTCCTTTTGCTTGATGATGAGGGTTCCTTAGTAGTTTTAATGGGTTCAAGAGCAGTAAATTTACTCTCGAGATAAGACATTAATTCCTCCAGCTTTGGTAGGTCACGAGGATTCCTGCGTGCCTCTTTGTACCCAGCATATGTTTCTGGGTCCAGTTTTTTGCAGAGCAAGTGAACCAACAACGGATCCCATGTATTCGTATCAGCACCGAGATTGTGTATCGCGTGAATACATTCGGTTGAGGTATCGTATAAACCTTTGATGTCTAATGATGTTTGCCTTTGGATGTTGGGTTGATTAAGGAAGATTTCGATGTGATTGGTAAAAAGAAGTTGAGTATTATTGTACCGATGTAGTAAGATATCCCACGCTGCATCGTAGTTATCTGATGATATATGGAGATGATGAATAATACGCTCTGCCTCCCCCTTAAGTTTTCCCTTAAGATGCTGCATCTTCTGAGCTTTCGTGATCGAATTGTTGTTATGAATTGTCTCGGTGAACAAGTCATAAAATGTTGGCCATTGTGTGTAGTTCCCGCTAAATGACGGTATATCAATGTGCGGGGTTGATCTCTCTAAATGAGATGTTGAGGAGATTTTCTTATTCAGCTCTCTTTTGATGTTTTTGTAGACCAATTCATGATTGTTAAACTCCTCGTCGTATGATAAGTCACCTCCAGCTAGGATATGATCGATTTGCAAATGTTGCGTATCTATCATTGTCCACTTTACTTGGATGTTTTTGAGCTCATCCTCAAGTTCCCATTTGTCCGATATCTGATCAATCTTGATACCTTTGACCAGCCGAGTAAATGCCCTAAAGTTCGTGCGTTGCAGCGATATTAGTTCGTCTAACTTGCCATCAGGTTGAGTTGATTTGTTTGATTTGCCGTAAGACGAAATGAGATTCCGTACAAATTGATAATGATCTTTGCCCTTTTGATACGTGTTGTCGAGGAAATAGTCGACCGCCGCATCTTTATGCTCCGATATTTGCTTATGATTTTGTTCGAACTCTCCCCAGAGGTCGTCTATCGCGTCTAAACGTTTCCTGAGGTATTCCGTAGTTTTGCGAGAATCCGAGTCCTTGCTAAAGTTGACCTTGATGGTAGTAAAATTGGCGATGATTTCCGATTGACGGGCAATAAGATCTTCCATGATGTAGGTAGGTAAAAGGAACAGTCTTACTTGGAAATATGATGATCCACGTGATGACGATGCTGATTGCGGACGCTGAACCCTTGCGCCACCCGATGATGTGCTCCAGGGAGCCTGATGATGATGATGGTGATATCACGCCGTGATTTCCTTACCACGACCGTGCTGTTGACCTAAGCTCAAGTCAAGTGTAACTCAAGTATAGGATGAGAGAGTGAAAAAAAGAGTTTCTCACTGGTTTGATCACAGAACCACGTTCGCGAGAGATTGCCACTGAGCTGTGCGCGCGCTAGCTCAAAGTACCGCGACGAGGTCCTGATGCTAATCTCGAAGGACCAAAATAAATGTAGGGGATCCCTGCACTTAGTGATGATACCGGGGCGATTCTATGGGGATGATGATGAAATAAAACCGACCACCGCGAATGTCCGTTGAACACTGATTTATTGATTTAATGTACTTACACAAATTAGCTTAGTGATAGGTACGAAATGCTGAGTGCACAGAATGCACGGCGCGTGAGTATGAAAAATAATGTGCGGTTCCGTACACCTACCCTACACCTACCCTACACCTACCCTACACCTAGCCTACACCTACCCTACACCTACCCTACACCTACCCTACACCTACCCTACACCTAACCTACACCTACCCTACACCTACCCTACACCTACCCTACACCTACCCTACACCTACCCTACACCTTCCCTACACCTACCCTACACCTACCCTACACCTACCCTACACCTACCCTACACCTTCCCTACACCTACCCTACACCTACCCTACACCTACCCTACACCTACCCTACACCTACCCTACACCTACCCTACACCTACTCTACACCTACCCTACACCTACCCTACACCTACCCTACCCGAGACCTTTCCAACGAATGCAAAACCGTGGAAATCGGTTCGTCCGTTCTGGAGTTATAGCGTCAGGGAGGAAAACCCGACTTATTTTTATATAGTAGATTAACGAAAAACTAAATACTTTTTTTATCTTATTTTGTTAATAACAATCGCAATTTTTTATGTGCTAATAAACCCTTAAATAACTTTTTTCTAGACGTCATTCCGAATCGAATAAGCTATCGCACATATTTTTAGGAGCTTTATTTCTATTTAACACGTTTTTAGGGTTCCGTACCCAAAGGGTAAAAACGGGACCTACTAAGACTCCGCGATCCGTCTGTCTGTCTGTCAGTCTGTCCGTCTGTCACCAGGCTGTATCTCATGAACCGTGATAGCTAGACAGCTGAAATTTTCACAGATGATGTATTTCTGTTGCCGCTATAACAACGAATAATAAAAACAGAATAAAATTAAGATTAAAGTGGGGCTCCCATACAACAAACGTGATTTTTTGCCGTTTTTGCGATGATGGTACGGAACCCTTCGTGCGCGAGTCCGACTCGCACTTGGCCGGTTTTATTGAACTTGTTGACTAGACTATATGACGTACGAAGCGGTCATCACTATCCGACCGTGGCGCAGGGCGTATTAACAAAGTAAGTTTTGGTTTCGGAACATGTAGGCTAGGGATGGGAACCCCTCGAAGTGTCAGGCCATTGTAATAGGAAGCTCGCGCATGGTGGGTAGAGTGGCGGTTAGCTCTGTTTCTTCTCTTACACACATCAACACGGTCTAGGGATATTTCATACTCAATTAAATAACTCGAAAAGTACTGGCCGCATTGCAATCTTTTATACACCGATTTGTTTGTAATTTATCTCAGACTAATTCCAAATTCAAATTTCTGAAAATTCTTTTGTTTCGGTGGCATAAAAATGTCTTGATGTGTAGGAGAGTAAATTTTCATTTGTGCGAAATTTAGAAAACAATATGAATTACGTTTAGTTACAGTTTTTTTTCATTATTAAACGAAAGATAAAGTTAAAATTGAGGTATTGTAGCCATGCAACGCCAACATTTGACGAGGGCGAAGATGTTACGAGCTGTGGGAATGCTGGAAGCATGGTCTGTTCAGCGTAATGATGCTGAGGCCATAGGGACCCACCAAAATGTAATTTCAAGATTGTGGACACGCTAACGTGCCACAGGTGAAATAGCGGAGAGGCACCGGGGGCCAAGTCGCATCACTACCCCCAGACATGACCGATTTTTGCAAATTACTGCGCGAGCTCAACCAAATGCAACGGCGACTCATTTGGTCCAAAGGCTGCGAGTGGAACACCAAGTGCTTGTGAGTGACCAAACTGTAAGAAGGCGACTGCATGAAAGCAATCTACGCTCTCGTAGACCACTCCGGGTCCCACCTTTACGGAGAGGCAATCGTGGACGACGATTAGAATGGGTTCGGAACCACGTGGACTGGGGCCGTGAGCAATGGTCCAAAGTGCTGTTCACGGATGAATCCAGGTTCGGCTTCCATCCAGATTCACGAAGGACGCGTGTTTGGCGAGTTCCTGGACGATGGAGCCGTCTTCAGAACCCTCAGGAAGTTCATCCATACCAAGGAGGAACAATTATGGTTTGGGCAGGAATTCGTCTTGGAGGACGGACGGATCTCGTTTGGGTGCGGGGCAATATGACGGCAGAACGATACGTCCAACAGGTGCTGGGGCCCGTAATCTTGCCCCACAGAACACAAATGGGGCAAGATTTCCTGCTCATGCACGACAATGCCCGGGCACACACGGCGAGAACGGTAGCAGCTTGGTTACATACACACAATGTTAGGGCCTTAGACTGGCCTGCTCAATCGCCAGATCTAAATCCCATTGAGCATGCGTGGGATATGCTGCAAAGAAGAGCTCTTAAGTAAGTTCCTGAAAATCTGGCTACAGAAGATCAACTTTTTGCGCACCTCAGAAGGACATGGGGCAATATTCCGCAGCAAGACATTGACAACCTTGTTCTGAGCATGCCGAATCGTTGCCGATGTGTTATGAACATCATGGGCGCTTTCTCAGACTACTAACTTCAAGTTTATAAACACAAATTGGGGTGCATGAAAGGAGCCTCCCCGAGCGACGTACCATCCGATCTTTCCGTTACGTCCGGCGCACCCTGGGCAATCGACTTCTGTCGATTGGCTAATCCTTTCACCACGATGGCAAACTTAGACTCGAATCGGCCCTTTTCGGGGCCAAGCAGTCCACTGACAAAACCAGCCTTGTGTGTAGTCTCGATCAACATCGAAGGGTTCTCTGAGGATAAAGCAGAAATTCTTTCTGAATTAGCTCGCAAGACACGCAGTGACATGCTATGTGTCCAAGAGACCCACCGGGACTCCACGCAGGCCAGGCCTCACATTCCTGGACTGTCACTTATCGCCGAGATCTGTCACCCGAAGCACGGTAACGCAGTGTTTGCTGCTCCCGGCGTAAGTGTCATCACTACAACATGCTCTAGTGAAAACCACATTGAAATTATCACCCTAGATCTTGGTAACTACACGATAACATCTTTGTATAAACCCCCTAACAATTTTCAAAGTCTGTAGATGACGAACTAATTAACATCCCGCCCACCCCACAGAATTACGACAGATTCGTGAGTGTAGTTTCGGCAACATCCCGGAGATGTATCCCCCGGGGATGCCGTACTTCGTACATTCCAGGCATCTCCCGGGAATCCAGTGAGCTCCTAAAAGTGTACGAGCATCTCTACGACAACGACCCTTTCTCGGAAGAGACCGTTGAAGCAGGCGAAAAACTGTTGGCACAGATAAGCGAGCGACGCCAGAAAAAATGTATGGACACCGCCAGCGGTATCGACATGACCCATAACAGTAAAAAAGCCTGGAACACTATTCGCAAGCTCACAAGCGAACCCCCACCAGCTCATACACCTAGCACGGTTACGGCTAACCAAGTGGCTCATCAACTGCTTCTTAACGGAAAACCACCAAAACGCCTAGGCAAGACTCCGAGAAACAGTAACTCCTGTTCCACCACCTCCGACATATGCAACCCATTCCAACTAACGGGCATCATCTCAGCCATACAACGGCTGAGCTGGGGTAAGGCATCCGGAGTGGATGACATATCGGTAGAACAAATCAAATACCTCGGCCCCGTATCCGTGTCGTGGTTGCTACAATATTTTAACCACTGTTTGGAGTTTGGAAATATACCTCGCCTTTGGAGGAAATCAAAGGTCATCGCTATACCCAAACCAGGAAAACTTCATGACGACCCAAAAAACTTCCGCCTATATATATCCCTATATCCCTCCTCTGCCACACATACAAACTATTTGAACGGCTACTTTTGGCTCGCCTCACAGACCTTGTCGATCCAAAACTTATACCAGAGCAAGCTGGATTTAGACCTGGAAAGTCTTGCTGTGGCCAGGTCCATAACCTTACACAACATATTGAGGATGGGTTTGAAACAGGGAAAGTGACGGGTGCAGTATTTGTGGATTTGTCGGCAGCCTACGATACCGTTAACATTAAACGCTTGTTGTGGAAGGTTACCAATCTAACAGAGGACCCAAAGTTGACTCGTATTCTCGGAGAACTCCTTAGTAACCGACGATTCCAAGTGCACCTTCTTGATGATAGGAGCAGGTGGCGATCCCAAAAGAATGGCGTGCCTCAAGGTAGCGTTCTGGCGCCACTGCTGTTCAACATCTACACGGATGACCAACCGGTGAGCCCTAACACTACCCGTTATCTTTACGCCGACGATCTGGCTTTGACTTGCCAAGCGGCTGATTTTGAGGAGATTGAGGCCAATCTTTCTGCCGCCCTCTGTGATCTCAGCCGTTACTATGCTGACAACGCGCTGAAGCCAAATCCCTCCAAAACACAGTCGTGCGTATTTCATCTCCGTAATAGACAGGCGGGGCGAACCCTTAACATGTCATTGCAAGGGGTGCCAGTCACCCACAGTTCATATCCAAAATATCTCGGCATTACTCTGGATAGGTCCCTCAATTACAAAAAGAACTGCGCGAATGTCAAACGGAAAGTGCACAGTAGAAACAACTTGCTGCGCCGCCTAACGACCACCGGTTGGGGGGCGTCTCCTCATGTTCTGCGAACTACCGGTATAGCGCTCTGTTTCGCCGCTGGTGAATATGCTAGTCCAGTATGGAGCCGCTCTGCGCACTCCAAATTAGTGGACGCAGCCCTAAATGAGACATGCCGGATTGCCACTGGCTGCCTTAAACCGACTCCTGTGCGAATGCTGTACCCACTGATCGGTATTGCGCCCCCGGAAATTCGCAGAACTATAGCGGCCCGCACAGAGACGGCAAAACTAGAAAACGACCCACGTCACCCAATGCACGGGTGCGGCTCGGTGCCTCAAAGGCTGAAAAGCCGAAAAAGCTTCCTTAGCTGTGTGAGCCCATCTGATGGTGACGCCGCTTCGGAGAGATGCGATCTTTGGCGGGATAAGCTCAAGCCTCCTGACTACTTCATTGAGCCATCGGAGAATCTCCCGCCTGGGCAAGCGTTGCCATAGCCGACCTGGAAAACTCTTAATAGACTCCGCACGCAGGTCGGCCGCACCAAAGACAACCTTCACAGGTGGGGATTCTCGGATGGCTCCAACCTTCAGTGTTTGTGCGGTGTCTCCCCGCAGACCATGGTCCACCTTTCGTCATGCGCGGCCTGCCCTGCCACCTGTGCATATGAAGACCTTAAGGCTGCGTCACCGGTTGGTATTGCCGTGGCAGAATTCTGGGCCAAACACATTATTTAGGGACTATTTTTGCCATCGACACGCTAAGAAGAAGAACACAAATTAAATGATTTTTTAATTTTTTTCAGTTTTTACTCATAAATTAAAAGTTAATTCATATACGGTTTCCATCTATGCTTCATTTTTTTCCATAAAATCCTGAAATTTTAATCGAAGTACCTTAACCATTATTAATAGTAGAATGTTAAATAACGTATCTTTTAAATATATAATATACATGTCATATAAATAATTAACACATTGATAGTAATTCGCTTTTTTAAAAATATCCCTAGACCGTGTTGATGTGTTTATTTTCTATGGTACCGTTATTCCCATTAGCTCTAGCGTAAAGACGAAGACTATGCTTGTGCACACTTTAATTTTTTCCCATAATCGACTTTAGTGACGTGTGCTACTTAGACTTGAGTGCGGTTCTGCTGGATAAGCTTGATAGGCTCCTCAATAACTGCATCTTCTTCTTCGTCGGTACACTCTTGGCAGAGCGGTCGTGGTCATCATGTTGCAGTGAGACTTCGGGTTGGCATAATAATATGTTTAACGTTGCGACGCCATCCCTCTCTATCGGCTGTTATTCGTGTGCACTCATGCAATGGGCCACCCACTGCAGACTTAATCTGGTCGGTCCATCGCATGGGCGACCTGCCGCGCGCTCTCGTTCCTTCCACTCTACCCTGAACTACAAGCCGCTCGATAGAGTCGTTGCCTCGTCGGGACACGTGTCCAAGGAACTGGAGTACTCTAGCTTGGACTATAACCGATAGACGCTGCCTGATACCGAGTTCTTGAAGGATGGATATGTTAGTGCGAAACTCAGTCCACGCATACAGTTCATATTTAACTTGAGAAAATATGACCATGTGTCGAGCTACAGGTCTGAGCTCAAATGGATGCCCATTCGCCAGAGAAGGTGTAGGGTATCCTCCCTAGTAACTCGGGGTGGTAGACGCGCGGCGGCGCGATGCAGCAGGTCCCAGGAAGAACGACGAGGACGTCGATGATTCGGACAGGCTAGGGCTCTGCTTGTAACGGTACTCCACCACGAGTACAGCAGAAGGTATTTTTGGCACTTTATAGGTAATGCTGTTCTCACCAACAGCGACTCCCACCAAAACTTATCCTAGCTTCTCTCCTCTAGTTACTGATTAGTTACAGTGTTTAGTAGACAACCAACGCTATCGAACGCTTTGGAGAGGTCATAGAAAATATCAAATGCAGTGAGTTTGTTTTGATACGCTTTCACGCCCTAACTGAGTAGTTGGTCCAGTGACCTATCATTATGAAATTTCGCATACAAGTTAATTGTCAGGGGTACAAAAAAGGGCATCTCCATCCTTTTCATCCAGAAAAATGGTATTGTTCCCGAGGGAAAATATTAACCGATCCGAGTATAGTAATAGATAGTGGAAGCCGATCCGAGCCAAACTACCCAGGAATTAGCGGCATGGTTTAAAGTTACCTTACCAACAATGTTGACTCATTTGCGTTAAATCAATAAAATAAACCAAATATGAAAAATGGGTGCCTCTTGATTTGACTGACCTGCAGAAAGAAACGCGTGTTGAAACTTGTGTTGCCTTGTTGAATCGATACAGAAATGAAGGAATATTGGATCGAATTGTGATTTGTGATGAAAAGTAGATTCTTTACGATAACCGTAAGCGAAAAATGCAATGGCTGACCCCAGGTCAAACGCCTCAACAGTGTCGTAAAGCAAAGCTTACCAATAAAAAGGTAATGGTAACTGTTGGTCTCAGCATGGTGTTATTCACTATAGCTTGCTCCGCTCTGGTCAAGCAATAACGGCAGATGTCTACTGTGCCGAACTCTGAACAATGATAGCATCCCAAGTAACACAGGAAGCATTTTAACAAACGAATAGTAAACTTATGTAGAACTTAAGGTCCATATAAACTCTTATATAAGCTCACCGAGCACCCTGACGCTTTATATTGGCATTTTTAAACCATTATGATGCTTTACACTGTATAACGAATGGATAATGACATATCAAAATGCTTTTGTAAAGCCTTTAGTTTTAGTGCAGCAAACCACAACGCAGCTGTAAAGCTTTCAGCTGTTTTTAGCGCATTTGGAATTACAATAGCATTTTTAAGTAGTAAATAAATGCTTAATGCTGTTTAATAGCATATACATGCACCATTATAATGCCACGTAAATCCGCTATACAGCTTTCAGCTGTTTTTGGTGCCTTTGGGTCTACAATAGCATTTTTAAGTAGTCAGATAATGCCTAATGCTGCTTAATAGCATAAACTTATAACTCCGTTATAAATAAACTTATAAATCCGTTATACAGCTTTGAGCTATTTTTGGTGCCCTTTGTTGTTTAATAGCACTTTTAAGTGGTTAGTAAAAGCCTAGACCTGCTGAACAGCATAAACGTGAATCAATATAATGCCATTTTACTAAATTCGTAAAACCATTTGTCGGCCATATTGAGGAAAAGCACAACATGGCTTAAAAACATGTTTTTTTTTTTGTTGAAGGCACCATAATTATTTTTATAAGCCACGCAAAGGCATATGGACGTCATGCGTTCAGAAAGCTATTTTATCAGCAGACTGTTGACAAACGGATACTAATTGTACAAACATACTGAAACTTGTTTTTTTGTTTTGCTCAAGGATCTCCAAAATTGCGTTCAAGTAATAGCACTATTTCAGTCTACACCAAGTCTACTGGTATACTGGTGAACCCATATAGAACTACTTTACAGACAATGGCACTACAGTGGTTCATAAAAAAGTCTTCTCTCTGGTCTCTGGCTTAACAATTGTTCACGTGTGAGTATTTATACGGCTGGCGGCATTAATTAGCCATTATAAAGGCTCACCGGGCTGCCACAGACCGACACCATTTTGTAAATATTTTATATCCAGAATGTATTATCATTTGGACCTATTTATCAAAGCAATAGGCCTTTATAGTAATAAAATAACTTAATTTAATACTGTCCAACCAATACTATTATGTTAATTGTGAAAAATTCGTTCTATACTAGGAATACACAATTGTTTTGGTTATTTCACATATATATTTATATAACATTTTTAAACAAAACCACAAAATATCGAAGGCGCGTGAAAATTTTGAATGAAACTAATATAGACATTTACAGTAAACTACTTTTCGCAGTAATATTTGAAGGCATGAAATAACAAAAGAGTCAAAAACTTAAACAGTATTATACATTTTGTTTTGATGCAAAACAAATATGGTGTCACTCCCACAGTTTTGACCCTGTTCGTCCATATTATATTGCAAAACAAAGTAGTTAAATTACAACGATAATTTATTATAACATTTGTACCGTGGTATTAGAGATGTGTTTGCAGTAATGTAGGGTTAAATCAAGTTCTAACTGTGAACACTTAAATAGCTCCAATAATTCTTTTACTCCATTCTAATGCTAGTTTAATGCTTTTGTAATGCAATTAACATCTACATTATCAATAATATTGCTAGTATAATGCTTCCGTAATGCGATTGGTAACTTCATTGACCGTAATATAGCTTCTTTTATGCGATGGGCAACTTCATTGACCACAATAATGCTAATATAATGCGCCTGTAATGCAATTAAACAACTCTTGTGAACGTATTTAGGATCTAAAGCCGTATAATTTGTGCCCAAATAAGAATTACAGTAGCCGTATAATCGTTTTTAATGCTACTATAAAACTAACTCAAAATGCGAAAGCGATACAGAAATGCTGTAAATCAGGCGTTATACTGCTTTGATGTGTTACTTGGATAACTAGCAGTGAAACAGCCCCGACTCATTGTCTCGAGACCGTTTTAACTCTACAGGAACTGCAATTAGAAACCATTCGTCACCCTCCGTATTCGCCAGACCTTGCTCCAACGGACTATCATTTTTCTCGTGATTTGGACAATTTTCTACGTTATAAAAAGTTTTCTTCTCAGGAGGCAGTACAAAATGCTTTCACACAGTTTGTCTAATCTAGATCACCAGAATTCTATCGCAAAGGCAAAAATGAACTTCCTATTAGATGGCAGCAATGTATAGATAATAATGGTAATTATTTTGATTAAATAAATATGTTAAATTAAAAAAAAGCAAATTTCAATTTTTCAGTACAAATCGGCAATATCATACTCAAACCCTTAATATTAAGTTTGAGTTACTCATAACATTACCTAATTGAATATTCTTGTTGGTACCTAAGTAGCTACATAATAATAATTATATATTTTTGTGTGTGAGTCAGTCTGTTAGTAAGCGGACATAAACAGGAAAGTATTGTATTATTTATTACTAAATGTCATAATTATTTTCCTTGGATTTGCGGCTAATTTAAATACGTCTTTGTGGCACATATCATGTATAATGTCAAGACATTATACATGATATGAGCAAGCAACAAACGTGAAAAATAACCTACTTTAAATGGTTTATTTTTCAATAATGATAAAGCAAAGTGCACAAACTGTCACTCGAAAGGGCTTTTCAAGTCGATCGCGGCAGTTCCAGTAAAGTATTTATAACTGTACTACGCATAGCTTGCGCCAGCGGCCTCGCCTGCATGATAGTCGAAAATTATCCCAAGGGAAGGGAACGCACTCCTCACATTAAAATAAACCTATCCTTCTCCAACGTCCAATTTACCTCAAAAAAAAATTTTTTTTTCATAATTGCTTCAGCGGTTCAGCCGTGAAAATTTGATAAACAAACATACCTATAGATAAAAAGTCAGACAGTCTGAGTTATTTTTGAATTTATAATATTATTATAAGTTTTGATGTAATTCTCCCACTGCAGGAAAAATACCGTTTATCAAATAGAAAAGCCACGAGCATTATTTACGACGCTTGCTCAAGGCGGGTTGTCTGGCTAAATAATAACAGCCGCACGGGTCGATCATCAAGCTTAAGCAACGCTTGACGAGGTCGGTCCGTGGATGGGTGACTATTCCAACATACCGAGTTTCCTCCGTGCCTCGGAAAGCACGTTAAGCCGTTGGTCCCGGCTGTTATTTGAAGATCTTTGACAGTCGTTACGGGTAGTCAGAAGCTTGAGATCTGACACCAGTCTTGCCAAGGGGTACCGTGTTAACCAGTTACTGGGTTGTTGAGGTCAGATAGGCAGTCGCTCCATGTAAAACACTGGCACTTAGCTGAATCCGGTAAGACTGGAAGCCGACCCCAATATAGTTGGGAAAAAGGCTAGGCAGATGATGCTCAAGGCGGGTTGTCGATTTCAGATTTATAACAACATTAACAACTATTGAATCCAGCAGCCGTATTGCGTAAGTGAACACGGCAACGCAAATAGTTTGACCGCTATCCAATCGACCTGCTGCGGATGCCTTAGTGCGAGTTTTTACTCACGCTCAATCGCGTTAACGTAATCGTCAATGGACTGGATAAGCGCCGTTTGGTGACGGTATAGAGAAACCTCTTTTTTGTATACATTTTGACATAAGGGATCGTTTACGTTATCACGAGTGAGTACGTTTATAAACTCTTCACGATGTTTTTCTTCACTGATGTCAGTGAACTAGTTGATTCGTTACCCATTCAGCCAATAATTCGTGAAAACTTCAAAACATTAAAGTTTTCCTATTAGCTATACCTATTGCTCTTAAGTACATTAAGACATTTCAAATAAAACTTAGTCAAACTGGTTTTTGATTTGGTTATTTGATTTGAAAACTAATATTTTTATACTATTTTACTTACCCTACAGATCATTATCTACATGTAAGATGGAGGTTCTACATGTGGGAGGATCCACATGTCACACAGGCTATATTATGTCGACCTAAAGTTTATTTGACTAGGTTTTCACATTCACTATTTACGGACGAACACAAATACCTTTGGCGGTACCTGTGTTCTAAATAGATAGGACATTGGCCACGCTACCAGTACAGGTGGTGCCTATTCTTTGTCTGGCCCTAGGCCTAAACATTATACAGAGAAACCTGGTTACTTGTGGGCCCTGTATATGTCAGAAATCTGTACAACAATAAGGACCCGAAAGTTTTGAATGGAATTACCTCTTATACTTACTGCAAATAATAACTGAGATTTTTGTTTTTTGTTTTATCTCTAAAATTGGGCCTTTTTTGCAAGAAAGTAAGACAATAGTTATTTATGCTACAAGTGCGGAAGGTAGGTGATTTCCGATGAGTGGTATTTTTATTCGCGAGCGAGCGAAGCGAGTGAGTGGATAAATCGACACGAGTCGGAAATCATCTTACGCACGAGTATCATACAACATTTTACTATGCATTGTGCGAGGAAATAAAAAAATATATCTTATTCAAGGGCGCTCAGCATATCCACAGATTAACTAATAGTTCATAGTTCCTTTGGGCATAAACGCAAAAAGGCACGAGAATAATATTCATTCTGCCAAACATATTTAATGAATATTTAAATTTAATTTATTGATCAAAATCTAAGTCTAGAGTAATGTAAAACGCCTTAAATGAAGTATTAGTTTTGTTTTACCTTTTATATGAATGGTAATCTGTACTTAACTCATTTTTAAAACATTCCTCAAACAAAAAGAGTTGGAGTTAAAAATTAAAAAAGTACAGGAAAGTAAAAAGCACTAGTAAAAAAAAGTTACACTTTCCGCACAGTTTAGCTGCTTGGAAAACGCTCTTTTCGAGGACATGCATAGTAAATAATATTTATCATGTTGAAAATTAAAAAAAAAAATAATGCTCTGAATTCTAAACAGTTTACGACACTTTTGTCTGGCATTCGAATTTCTTCGCGGGGCCTCTGTAAAAGAGACTAAGACATTTACAGTAAATGAAAAACCTCTGTGATAAAAGGATCTAGGTCCCAGTTATTCAGGTTACATTGTATTTGTAAAACCATATCGCATACCTCTATAGGAAGGTCTAAAGTACGGAAAGTTGTAGGTAACCTCAATATAATTAAATATAGACTGAATGCAATAGATGAATCATTCAGTTATCTACGCAGTGATGAACTCGATGTTATATTTAGTTTAGGCAAACATTGTTCTTTAGTAACTTACTTTTAGAAGTGGTGTCTCATCCCCTACAAAGAAACTGTGCCGACGTACTGTACTGGTTATACTGATTGTTTATTGTACATCGATCGCGTTCGGTTCCGTAACACGCATAAAGATGTTGATCTTTCTATCGCCGTGGAACGGAACCGAACGCGATCGATTCACAAAAAATAATCGGTATAATCAGATGATAAGCGCTAGTTTTTTTTTTCCTTTATTTTTCAATACATTAAATTACACTTATTGTACAGCATAACACTTGTCTAAAACCTTAAAAGGTTTATGTGACAAAGTGGAGGAAGAAATTCGCACCGCATAATTACTAAATTATGTAAACATCGGCTTACGGCAACGGCTTATACCCACTTAAAAACTAAGGTGTGACGTCGGCACGGGTTCTTTGTATGGGATGAGGCATCTGTATGCTAGTATTATTTTATCAGGGGGGTCACCATAAGCTCTTAGAGCGGTATCAATTTGATATCGAATAAAGGACAGATGTATCTGACGTGTATACATCTGTCACTTACTCGATCTCAAATTGATACCGCTCTAAGAGCTTATGGTCACCCCCCTGTTCTTTTAGTTACTCAAGACATGTGACATCCACCAACCCACACTGGGCCCGTGCGATTGAATGGATTAAGGCACATTCCCTCTCTCGCAGAGAGAGTGTCTGTGTCCCAGCAGTGGGAACATTAAAAGGATGAAGATGATGACGAAGTTACTTTTTTGAGAATAATAGGTATATTTATCTTTATTTTCACTATTTGTAAGAATCTTCATTAAAATTTGTGTAAAAATGATACAGCGACTTTAATGATTGTCTTATCGCTGTATTATTAATTGAGAAAGAACCATTTCTTATATAACGTCGATGCATTATAGTCACTTTAGTGTTGCGAACAAGACAAATAAGTTGTTGTCGGGTGTGTGTAAAGTTGTTCGTGTGTTTGGTGTTATTTTACTTATTAAAGGGTATTTTACAAGTAGGTATCTATATTACAATTACCGCTTACAACCTAACGTCTTTCGTCTTCCAAAATCGCCTCCTCTAACATGCCAGACTTAGAGAAGAATGGAAGCATTTAGAGGAGGCTTTTACCGCCAGAGGCGGTTCTTACACGAAAATCTCAGATAGCGGCAATACTAACACACAACACTAACAAATATAAAGTTAAGTTTTTTTAAATCTATTTTACTAACATACCTACTAATATAGTTTAAACAGAGTTTGTGCAACCATAATTTAAGTGTATTTTTTATTATTTTAAGTGTGCTTTTTATTATTTTATTTATGTAATTCATACATGCCCACATTTATATATAATCTTTATATATTATATCAATATCAGTTCAATCATAGTGGAAATAGTAAGAACGTGTTTTTTTTTATCTGAGGCATAATACAAACTAAAATTTTATCATCCAAATTGCTATAAAGATAGAAAACAATGACAATTTACGGGTTACCTATGTATCATCGAAAAGAAATTGACAAACTATCACTTTCCAAACAATTTTCAGTATAATTTCATTTGCTAAATTATTATTTAGCAAAAAATCTCTTCACAAATGATTGTAACGCAAATCTAATGTTTGGCACGTGAACGTTTAAGGGTACACTAGTCGACGGCACGAACTATTTTGTGCGCGGGATTAAAATGCATTTTATTTATTTATTTAACCATTAGGTAATGTACACACACATAATACATAGACAAAAAGAAGGAACAGAAAATAGGTACAAAGGTATGCTTATTTCTAACGAAATCTCTTCCAGCATACCTGCGAGAGGAGAGTTGCAAAAAAAAAGATATGTAGACAACGTGTGTAGAGGGGAATAAAAAGAAAATATATTAAACAATTCACAATAAAAAAGATTAATACTGTATAAATAATTAATATATACTCTTATATACATGCATATCAATAAAATAAATATTACAATAATAAATACTAGTTAATATTATAAATAATAAAACATAAATTATATGCAACTAAGACGGAATGGAAAGATAATGCTCTTTCACTCTCTTTTTAAAAACTGATAGAGTTTTGCAGTCCCTAATATCAGGCGGTAACGAGTTCCACAACCGCACCGCGTGCACAGTAAAGGAGTAGGAGTAAAAGTCTGTAGTGTGGGAAGGTGTTTCAAGGAGATGCTTAAGATGCGACCTGCAAAGTGCATCTGAAGGACGGGAGTAGGAGAAGCGTTCGCGGAGGTAGGAAGGCGTTTTAGGGTTGTGAAGGACGTTAAATAGCAGACACAAAATCCGAGAGTTCCTGCGAAGTCGAATAGGGAGCCACTTGAGCATCTTGCGAAAGCCTGAAACATGATCATACTTTTTGAGGTTGAAAACAAAACGAATACATATATTTTGCAAGCGCTCAAGCTTATTTAAAAGCTCCTCGGTGGCATCCAAATAACAGGCGTCGGCGTAGTCGATGATGGGCTGAATAAGAGTTTGGGCAAGGGAAATTTTGGTGTTCAAGGGCAAAAAGCTCTGGAGGCACTTCAGCGAGTGGAAAGTGTAGTGCACCTTGCGACTGACTTCAGCGACATGTGCAGTCCATGATAAATAGGAGTCCATGATCACCCCCAAGTTTTTAGCCGTTCTGGCGTATTCAATTTTAACTCCATTCAAACTGAGAGGAGATAGCACCGCAACATCAAGCCTGTTTCGCATATGCCTACCGCCGATAACCATGGCCTGAGACTTCTTAGGGTTGATTTGCAGCCCAAATGACCGCGACCACTCCCCAATCAATTCCAGTTCACTGTTAATGGCGGACACAGCGGCTTCTGAATCTTGAATTTGAAAATGATGGTAAAGCTGCAAGTCGTCAGCATAGAGATGGAAGTTACACGAGATGACTCTAGTGACAGAGTTAATAAAAATAGAAAAGAGAAGAGGAGAGAGAACGCCACCCTGTGGCACACCCGCAGTAAGAGAGCACCAATCCGAAAAAGTCTCGTCAAGGTGCACCCGCTGCGAGCGGCCTCCAAGATAGGAGTTGAACCAATCAATAGTAGAAGAGGAGAAATTGAAAGATTTAAGGATACCAAGAAGGATATCGAAGTCAACAGAGTTGAAAGCGCTGCTGAAATCGAGAAGTACAAGTAAAGTAAGAGATTTTTGGTCCATAGCCCGGCGGATATCGTCAGTAACCTTTAAAAGAGCTGTGACAGTCCTGTGACCGGGCCGGAAACCAGATTGAAAAGGACTAAGAAGATCATTACTAGAGAGAAACAGAGACAATTGCTGATGGACAATGTGCTCAAGAACTTTGGAAAGATAAGGAAGGATGGAAATGGGTCTGAAATCGGTCAGTGTGACCGGGTTAGGGGTTTTGGGTAGTGGAATAATATGGGCTAGCTTCCAAGCATCGGGAACAGTGCAAGAAAACAAGGAGAAGTTACAAATATGGGTCAAAACGGGCAGTAATGTGGAGAGGATAGGAGAAATCATTCTTGAGCAAAGCCCGTCATTACCAACAGCGGAGGAGGAGATAGCACAAATAGATTTTTTGACATCACTTTCACTCACAGGACTGAAATCGAAAGACGAACACCGCGGCACTGGCAAAACGGAAAGTTTATTTAATGTAGATAATTTGACGTGTGGATCCAACGTAACGGGTGGGAGTGAAAAATGTTTGTTTAGAGCACACACGTCAATGCCTTTGCTAGAAGCGGCAGGGGACTTTCCAATGCCGACAGTTTTCAAGAACTTCCAGACTTCAGAGGAGTTCCGGTTGTCAAGAGAATTATGGAAGTAGCGTCTCTTTGCATCTCTACACATACGACTACAGCGATTACGCAACTCTCTATACGAACTCAGGTTGTGCTCGGAAGGACGGCGCTTTAACCTCCTTTTGGCTCGGTCTCTAATTGCCATTGCATCCTTAATAGCAGGAGTGAGCCAGGGCGCCGGCATATATTTTACTCTGACTCTGCGGATAGGAGCATGACGTTCGTAAAGGCTTAATATTTGTGAGTTGAAAATATGAACCATCTCGTTGATACTTGAACTCTCAAAAACATCCGTCCAATCGATGACACCGGCATCCCGCAGCAGTGCCTCCTGATCTATGCCCTTGTAGTTCCGAAGGAAAAAGAATGATGGCTTGCGCTTAGGAGGACGAATCTTGTAAGACATGAAAATTAAATCGTGATAGGAAAAACAAGCCGTGAGCTGACCGTGGATCGACACATTATTAGGTTTTGAAACAATCATGAGGTCCAAAAGAGAAGGGGTGCAATTAGGGAAATGATGAGTAGCGGAAAGAGGGAGAATACTCAGATTAAAAGAAGATACAAGAGATTGAAGTTTGCGAGTACGAGAGTCATTTTTAAGTAGACAAGTATTAAAATCACCCATCAGAACTACGTGGTCATAAGAAGGACACATATCGTTTAAAAGGGATTCGAAAGAGTCAAAGTAATCAATACTGAGGTTAGGACTATACATCACTCCAAGAAGCATCTTAGAGCGATGCAAAGTGATTTCTAAAATCAGATGCTCTGCTGACCCCGAGTAGGAAGATGGTGATGTACTGATAACCTTGTAAGGAATACCAGCTCGCAAATAAATGGCAACACCACCACCGCCCTTCCCCGTTCTATCATTACGAATAAGAACAAAGCCAGGGAGGGCATAGTGTACAGACAAAAGCGAAGGTTTCAGAAAAGACTCAGAGGTCAGTAAAGCATCTAGATGTGCACAGTTAATGGAAGCCAGAAGGTCAGAGTAATGGCTAGGAACACTCTGAGCATTGATGTGAGCTATGTTGAGGTTATTGGGGTAGAGTGAAAACAAAGAGGAAATCTGTTCACCAAGAGTCAGAGGAGAGGATGAACCGCTCGACGCACTAAGGAAACTGCTAGAAGAGGAAGAACATGAGAAAAAGTCATCATCAAAATCACCATCGATCATAGTTTGCAAATAGATAATAAAATAAAATAAAACTTTAAATACATAAAACAATAATAACAATCAAAAGAAAAAAAAAATATATATATATGTAGGAACGGAACGTTATTAGATGAGTGGAATGAAACGTAAAGACGAATGACAGGTGTGAAGCATGAGGGAGTGAAAGAGATGACAGTATGAAGTAGACTAGGTGTGAAAGGGATAGTGGTAAAATGTTAAGGATGTAGGAGGAGACGGGATACAGGACGTAGAAGGATAAGAGACGATTAAGACGTTGTGAAAAAGTAATTAATATATTTCAAAGATTATTCATACAATCCGTTGTTTTTATTGGCCCTGCTTTGAGTATATCCCACATATTTTTGGGGGCTCGTCCGGGATACTCAAAGTTTCCAGTTCGGGGCTAAAAGACGAGAGCGGAGAAAACCGGCGCCAAAGACGTGGAGTGACCGGGGACTTGGCTCTAAGAAAACTAAAGAAAGCGGATCAAAGACGGTTACAGAAAAGACGTTAGCATAGAAGACGATAACAGAAGACGAAAATATGGGCGGACATGGTAAGGATCGCCGGCAAAGCCGCCAAACGGATTACGACGACGACCGCGCGGCAGCTTCATCGGCGAGGCAGACATTTTTCCGCGATCAGTCTATCCACACGGAGAACCTCGTTGAAAAATTCAGCGGGCAAGACAAGTCTTTCTCAGTAGCCAAATGGGCTCAAGACATTGACGACAATTCAGAGATATTTCAATGGACGCCCCTACAGACCCTGATAGTCGCTAGAAGATCTCTGACGGGAACTGCAGCCCTGTGGCTAAAATCAGAGAAACCCTTCAAAAGCTGGGACGATCTAAAGGCGGGTTTGCTAAAAGAATTTCCCGATTCAATCGACAGCAAAACTATACACGAAATGATGGCGGCTAGAAAGAAAAATAAAGACGAAAGGTGCGTGGACTACATGTTAGTTATGAAGGAAATGGGGAAGCGCGGCAAAATGCCGGATTATGTTGCCATTAAGTACATTATAGACGGCATAATTGACTCTGAAGTGAACAAGATTGTGTTGTACGGTGCTACTACGTATTCGGAGCTCAAAGAAAAAATCAAGATATACGATACAATCAAAGAAAAGATGGGTGTAAATTTCTATCGAAATAAGAAGCCGGAGAGTAGTGAGAACCGCGCTGGTACGAATAACCAGAGGTGCTTCAGCTGTGGTGAGAAAAGTCATCAGTCGTCGCAGTGTCCTAATAAAGAAAAAGGGCTGAAATGTTTTAAATGCAACGAGTTTGGGCATATCTCGACGCAATGTAAACAAGGCAAAAACATTCGGTCGCATACGACGAATGAGAAGAACGAAGAGCGGGAGCGGGAATGGCGCCGAGGCAAACTGAATTTATTCTTCCGAAGAAAGACGAGCGATGTGTGTGGCTGACTTCACTCCAAGCGATTGCGAGGTTGGCAAACCTGACGATTTCGGCAGCCATGACAGCTCGGTTGACAGTTGTACCAACATAAGGGAAAATGACAAAATGGCGAATGTGGTGGGAACCGACGCCAACTTCATGGATGTTTACGTCGAAGAAAAGACGCCGGCGCAAACGCGTTTCGAAAGTGCCTGCAAGACGATATTTATCAATAAGTGCGAAGTATCCGCGTTAATTGACTCCGGAAGTGAACTGAACTTAATGTGTATTGAACTTTATGATCATCTGGGGTCTCCGGAATGTGTAAAAACCGCCACGAATCTGGTGGGATTAGGAGGCAGTATAGTGTCGACCAAAAAGTTAACTATTTCTGTAACGTTAGACGGAAACTATTACAATGCTGTTACATTTTATGTTGTTCCAAGACGTGCTATGCCGTGTAGTGTTATATTGGGCCAAGATTTCCTCAAAGATGTTTTCACTATTATGTCCAAGGGGTCAATATTAATTGTACCTAATGGGGACAATTGGTTGTCAAAATTATCATGTGTAGTTAGTCAGGATCAGCCATTTGTTTTAGGTAACATTAAGAATAAGCAGGTGCAGCAAGAGGTGATTGACTGTGTGAACCGGTACAACCCAGTACAGGTAAAGGAGGCGCCCATAGAGTTGCGCATTGTGCTCAAAGACGACATACCAGTTTCTCAGCGACCAAGACGTATATCATTAGCAGAGCAGCTTATTGTGGAAAACCAAATATCAGACTGGTTGAAAGATGGCATCATTCGCGTAAGTTTTTCAGAATATTCCTCTCCTTTGGTTATTATAAAGAAAAAAGATGGTAGTTCAAGGATCTGTGTCGACTACAGGCCTATCAATAAAAAAATTGTTAAGGATGAATTTCCATTGCCGATAATCGAAGATTTAATAGATAAACTTAAAGATGCTCGTGTGTTTAGTGTTTTAGATTTGAGAAATGGCTTCTTTCATTTGAAAGTTTGTGAAGAAAGTATTAAGTATACAGCCTTTGTTACACACCATGGCCAGTACGAGTTTTTGAGGGCTCCTTTCGGTTTGTCCGTATGTCCAAAGTATTTCATGAGGTTTGTCACAATGGTTTTTCAGGATCTTATTACAAAAGGAATTTTAGTCATATTTATCGATGATTTGCTAATTCCAGCTGTTGATGAATGTCAGGCATTGCAGCGATTAAAAGAAGTTTTGGATGTGGCATCGCAGTATGGCCTGCACATCAATTGGAAGAAGGCACAACTATTATGCCAAAGAATAGAGTACCTAGGACATATCATTGAAGGTGGGAAAGTACAACCTGCACAGGAAAAGACGGATGCTGTAAGCAGGTACCCTGAACCAAAGACTTTGAAGCAACTTCACAGTTTCATTGGGTTAGCTTCGTATTTTAGAAAATATATCAGAGATTTTGCATTAATAGCTAAGCCGTTAACAGATTTGTTGAAGAAAGACGCACATTATGAGTTTAATGACATTCAGAGAAGTGCATTTAACCAGTTGAAGAATGCACTAGCCAGTAGTCCAGTATTAAGGATCTATGACCCTCAACTATCAACAGAATTGCATACGGATGCTTCTGCAATAGCATACAGTGCCATCTTACTTCAGAGAGATGATACAGGTGAGTTACACCCTGTATATTATCACAGCAGGAAGACTAGTGATGCCGAAAAGAAATATAGCAGTTATGAGTTAGAAGCATTAGCTATTATTGAAGGAGTAAAGAAATTCAGACACTACTTGTTTGGTAAACATTTTAAAATTGTAACAGACTGTCAAGCCTTTCAGAAAACCTTAAACAAAAAGGATTTAACAACCAGAGTAGCCAGATGGGTGTTATTACTGGAAGAATATGATTATGTCATTGAACATCGGCCAGGAGGTAAGATGCAACATGCCGATGCCTTGAGCAGGAACCCATTCGTTGGAGCAATTGAGCTTAGCTTACATGAGCAAGTCAAACAAGCACAGATGTTGGATGACGGTGTAAAGGCGATCATAGAAATTCTAAAACTTCAGCCATATGAAGACTACTCCTATAGCAATGGTTTGTTATACAAAGGGCGTGAAGGAAGGTTAGTGATACCTAAAAATTTGGAATTTGAGATTTTAAGAAGAGTTCATCAGAAGGGTCATTTTGGAAAAAGAAAGATGATAGAATTGTTAGAACAAGATTACTACATAAAAAATGTAAACAAGAAAATTGAAGAACTTTTATTGTCATGTGTACCATGCTTGCTAGCAACGAAAAAAGAAGGTAAACAGGAAGGATTTTTAAACTGCATTGATAAAGAAAGCATTCCTTTGCATACCATACATGTTGATCACATTGGACCTCTTTCTGAGACCAGGAAAATGTATAATTACATCTTAACAGTTGTGGATGCATTTACAAAGTTTGTTTGGTTGTTTCCAGTGAAAGGAACTACCAGTAAGGAGACGATAGACAAGTTAATGATTCACCAGCAGACTTTTGGTAATCCTATGCGAATAATTTCAGATCGTGGTACTGCATTTACCAGTAACGACTTCAAAGAGTATTGTGAGAAAGAAAGTATCCAGCACATAAAGATAACAACCGGAGTGCCCAGAGGAAATGGCCAGGTGGAGCGTGTACACCGGACTATTATAGCTGTATTAACCAAGCTGTGTGTGGAAGAGCCATCGCTATGGTACAAACAGGTCAGTAGGGTACAGAGGGCTCTGAATGGCACCTACCAAAGAAGCATCGACACTACTCCCTTTGAACTCATGTTGGGTACGAAGATTAAAACTAAGGAAGACATACAAATTTATGATTTGCTTCAGCAAGAGCATAGAAATAATTTTATGCAAGACCGGGAAAGTTTAAAGATGAAAGCGAAAGAACAAATAAGTAAAATTCAAGAAGAAAATTGTAAAACATACAACAGAAAAAGAAAAACAAGCCGAAAATATGAAGTAGGAGATGTTGTAGCAATTAAACGGTCGCAGTTTGGAAGTGGTTTGAAACTCAAACCTAAATATTTGGGACCATACAGGGTCACCAAGGTCAAATGTAATGATAGGTATGATCTTGAAAAGCTGGATCATATGGCAGAGGGGTCACGAATAACATCTTCATCAGCAGATAATATGAAACCATGGCCAGTGGGTGGCCACGGTATTGAATTAGGTGAGTAGAGAGACATCAGCTTTTGGGTAGATTATTAGGTTAGGAAATATCTGCGAGTAATCTTGGCCTAATAATTGATTAAGATTCTGTTATTTATATTACTTGTTATTTTTATTGAGAATTATTTAAGGTGTGATAGATAATAAGGTGTAATCTCTATGGTTAATTTAAGTTAAGAGTATGAATGTTTTAAGTAGCATTAAGTTGTTATTGTATAAATTTAAGTTGTGAAAGGTGTTTTTCCTGTAATTTAAATCTGACTGGGGACAGTCAGATATCAGAATGGCCGAGTTGTAGGAACGGAACGTTATTAGATGAGTGGAATGAAACGTAAAGACGAATGACAGGTGTGAAGCATGAGGGAGTGAAAGAGATGACAGTATGAAGTAGACTAGGTGTGAAAGGGATAGTGGTAAAATGTTAAGGATGTAGGAGGAGACGGGATACAGGACGTAGAAGGATAAGAGACGATTAAGACGTTGTGAAAAAGTAATTAATATATTTCAAAGATTATTCATACAATCCGTTGTTTTTATTGGCCCTGCTTTGAGTATATCCCATATATATATTAAATGCGCTCAACTAACAAAACCACCTGTACGCTGTATTTGGAAGAGATTTTAACATAATTTTAAAGCTAAAGAAGTCATAAAATTGAGAAATGAAAGGAAAAATAAACTTAGCAATCGAGAATATCACTCATCATAACAAATGGGTACAGACTACCAAAATCGCAAAGTGCAACGAAACGTAAAACACAAATAAAAATAATAAAAAAAAAAAATTGACAGACGTCAAATGTCATCATGTCATTGATGACATTTGACAATGATTTGAAACGATTTGAAAAGTAAACAATTTAATTAAAAACATCTACCGGCAGACATTAGTGTAAAGTTAATAAAAAGATGTTACAACAAATATTATAGTACGGGTAGATGAACAGAAATGAAAAACTATTGTCATTACAAAGTGGTCGAATAAAAATATTATGCACGGGGGTTATATGAACAACAAACTTAGCGACGGGTCTTCCTCACAACCTTCGCTCTAGGGGTTGCGGACTTAGGCAATGCGGCAGCAGCAGGCGAGGTGGAAGCAGCAGGCTCAGGATCCTCAGATGTATCAGCACTGGCTGCAGCGGGAAAAAGTGCAATTAAATTATGAAGCTCACCCATGGATACTATTTTCCGGCGAGTCTTGTCAGGCGTCATAACGATAACCTTTCCCTCTGCAGACCAGCAGCTGTTGACGCTGAAGTGCTTGCGGGCAGCCATAAACAACTGATGTCGTGTTTTCGTTAGGAACTCTGAAATGGTGATCCCGCTGCCTTTAAGTGCGGTTTTACTGTCCCAAACCAACCGACGATGCTCCATCCCACCAAAACGCACCAGCACGGGCCTAGTTTTACCTTGAGAGGCTCCAAGTCTGTGGCACACAATAAGGAAGTCTGACTTGAAGTCATCAACCTTCAGTTGCTTGGAGATGACTTGGAGGATTGTGTCGCACAGCTTCTCACCAGGTCTTTCGGGGATACCGTGGAACAGCAACACTTTTCTCCTCATAGCTGTCTCATGACTGTCCAGGCTCGATGAGATGAGTCCAATTTGTGTCTTGAAGTGCGACAGCGTTTTGCAAACAAAAGACTTAAAATCAGTGAAGTCCTTGGATAGCGATGCAAGGTCTGAGTGTGTGGCGCCACTTCCAGCTGTAGCTCTCTGCAGCTTCTCTTCATACTGCTGCATGCGAGAGCTAAACAGCTTCTCAAGCTCCTCCATGCTATGCGCCAGCTTGCTGTCCATGCTCAGGAGTGATGTAGTGTTGTGGTAAAGTTGTAGAGTGAGTGATAGGAGATTATGAAGTGAAGGTGGGTTCTACAGTTAATTAGCACATATAAATTTTGAATAATAAATAATAACTATTTTTAAATAAATTTTAAATAAGGGAGCTAAAATTGAGTGTATACTTGTCACGCCTACCCACGCAGAAAAGTTTTATATCAACCGACAACATGTGCGGAAGAGATAGATGCTGTGATGAGCAGTAGGAAGCTAGTTCGCGTACGAATACACACTTTTGCAAATTTGAAGCGAAATGGATAATGATTTAGGACGAAACCGAGCGCGCGAAATTTTATAAACAGACCTTTGGCAGTCTAGATATCATGAAAAAACTACTAATTCTATCTGTTCAAAATAAAATTATTTGCATTGTTGAACTACTAATCTATCCCTGTATGCAGGCCGTATTGCAATTTTCCGTCTTCTTATGGTATTTATTTGCGCCCGAAAATGCGTTAAAATTAGTGTCGAAATGTGGAACTTTCGACGCTCATAACTTTTCAAATATTTTCTTTTTTTACTTTTTTGCTTCCATACGGGGCTAGATAATGATGAGACAAATTGATATCACTTTTAATTTTGAACGTACATCGTCAAACAGTGGAATAATCGCTAGACTACGTTTGTATAGAAGAATTTTCGACTAGTGTAACCTTAAACAATAACTTGTTTACCAACTAGTACTATTACTAATTTTTATGTAGTCAAATATTTCAGTTGGAATAACACATTTTACGCAAAATAAATTAAGCCAAATATTTAGTAGGGGAGAAGGAGGCAGCTTTGTACAGGGGCAGATATGAACAAACAAGTTTACGCAGTTAGTTTCAAAGCTATTTCAGTTTAAAAACTGATTTCGGGGCGGCAGTACTGTTACCCACAACCGTCATATAGTATCTGTGGCATTTGACAGCTTGCTACCAAGTTATCGGCCATGTTTGTTTTTGTCATTGCAAAGAAAACATTTTTAAAAATGGGTGTAAGCTTGTGAAGGACAAAGTTTTAAATTCTGGTGAGTGTTATCAGTCTAATTATATTCAGTAGCTATATAGGCTTATGTGAAAGTGTTTATTTTTATGCATCAAATGTTTTTATGCAGCAAAAATATTTAATTTCTATAAAAAGAGGGTATGGGGCAGTTTTGAACAAATTGAATGGGGTACCTTTGAACATGTTTAAATCTACCCTATACTAATTGTGTAGTACGGAAGCGTTAGTCATTTAACTGTGAATTAATTTAGATGGGTAAGAAATGCCAATATTTTAAAAATAAATCACTTTAACATTTGTTTAAAGGCAAAAAGGTACGCAATTAAAAAAAAACAAGATCAAGATGTTAATGAGGAAAATATTAAAAGGGCCATTTTGGCAGTCGATGGTGGAAATATGAAGCTAAGAAAGGCTGCTCCGGTTTATAATTTTAGACCAAACACTTTATTTTGTAGAATAACAAAATACAAAGGCAAAAACCTCAAAATGACCAAGTATTCTCATACAAGTACACTGTCTCTCAAGTAAGAGTCTAGAGAAGAGGAAATGATGTTAAAAACATTTTATATAACAATATATAATACAATGTTAATAATATACCTATGTATGTGATTTAAAAAAAAACTGAGAACTAATAAATAAAACTTGTCTATGACCGTATAAATCTGTTATTCAAAACTACCCCAGGCATGTTCAAAGCCGCCCCTTATTCGGGGCAGCTTTGACCATTTCCCTTCTCACACCAAAACGAAAATAACCGCCTTATCTCAGGGTTATTGTTTAAAATAATAAAACGATTATGTAGGTTAATGATCAGGTTAACCATTCCGGGTAAGTAAAGGGATTAAAAGAATTTATATTTTGCGTCATGACATAAAGTTTGAAAAACGTTCAAGACTGCCTCCTTCTCCCCTATCGTCAGTTTTATTTTACCATTTCTGTTCAGTCAATTGCTTAGACAATAAAAAAAAATTGCATCTATATGTCAGTTGCATAGAATATACAAATTAAATGGGTGTTATTTAAATGGTTAGCATAGTATTCGTATTTTTGTGAGCAGAAATAGCTAATTGATCAGCAACTCATGGCCAGCAAACATTCCAATATCAATCAGCAATTCATGTCATTCTGGATGCCTGTAATTATTTTTGTATAAATAAATGCAATGAGCTGCTCCTGTTTAATAAAATTTTGGTAAGCACTCAGACGGTGAGTAAAAAAAAAAGACGTGTGGCACTTGGGGACTGCCGCGGTAAAGCTATTGCATAGCATTTTTTATCAACTTATGCAATTGTAATTCCGAGCCCTCAGGACACCTCCAGAACCCCCCATCTAATTTAAATTTTAGCATACACTTCATAATTCAGCCATTATAAAGACTTCTTTTGCCAAGCGAAATCCAACCTCCAAATTACAAAAACTCAAATAACTCGGAAACGGAGCGAGATAGCCCGATTTTGAGGCCGACCCACATATACAAGTATATGTGCCGAGCCCTGAGGACACCTCCTCCAGAACCCCCCCATCTAATTTAAATTTTAACTTACACGTCATTTTCAGCCATCAATAAAATAAAATTATAAATGCCTCCTCCGAACTGGTAAACGCGGCAACAATTCTTTTTTGGAAACGGTTGGAGCTAGCTTAATTCTGAGAAAAAATTTGCACGGCACCTATATACTTTCTCACAAACAGCTGCTTACGTATTCGTCCGATTTCGGAGTAGCTCGTCTCGATCCGTGAGAGCTTCGGGGGTGTTAGGTTTTATTTTCGTTACGGAATTTCTTGATTCGGTCGCCGCGCTCAAAGCCCGCGATAAAAGCTATGCAATAGCTTAATAATTTTGAGCTGCATATGAAAGTAGAAAAAATACACTTGCCTCGCTGCTCGTTTCGCTCGCATTTTACTCGTTTTGTGGCTATAATGTTGTCGCTCGCGCTATACTGCGCTCGCTCCTTTCTGTCAGCTAGGTTCTTTATACCCTGGGAGCCAGGCTTTTCACTTGTTCACCATGTTTTAAATATGCATACCAATCAAATACACTGCTAATAGACATGTTTTCTCTGCTGATCAATCATGAAATCTTGCTGATCAAGTAGTTATTTTGCGGACTGAATCACATAACAACATAAGTAACAACACATGCGGGTTAACATAGGTAACCCTTTTTAAATTATTTTAAAACAAAAACATCGTTATTTTTTTAGTTTAACTCTATGCTTCGAAAGTACTCCTTAAGGCAAGTCGTTCTGCCGCGGGAAAACAACCACTTAAATTTCACGGTGTATATTTTTTGTCATAACAAATCATTTGACCAAATGTTTACTGTCTAAAGATTGTTTGCTGTAATAAATCATTTAATTAAAGACCAAATGCCTTAATGACACTATCCTTGGTAGTATTCTGCCAAGTAAAATTATTCCAAATAATGCATTGTTATAAAAAGAGGTTGCTAAAATTAGTTTGGGTAGTAAAATTTTGTCAAAATCTTTTCGGCAAAACGGCAGGCTCCCCAATATTACAATCAGAAGAATATAATGCGGGCAGGCACTAAAAATCCTTCATTATTGTTTCAGAAACTTCAGTTTATTTGTTTTAAAAATTTGAAATGGAAAATAATTGTGATGATTTTGAAATCGAAGAAAAGCTACTTAACAACAGTTTACTGTTTATTATTATTCGAAAAAACAAAAATCCGGAAAGTAAAATTAAGAAGATTCGAAAATATTTGGATCGAGGGGCAGACATAAATTCTACTGATGCCAACGACAAAAACAATACACCGTTGCATGTCGCAGTAATGAAAGGAGACCCAGAAGTCGTCAGCTTTCTCTTGGAACGAGGAGCTCTCGTCAACAAAAAAAACAATGAAAATCTAACTGCTTTAGACATCGCTCGTTTATTAGATAAGTCAACTAAAAAGAGAGAAGACATTGTAACTACATTGAAGACATTTAATAATAATCAACAAGATGTTGTTACTGATTCAGGCAAAAGTTATCCTGAGTTTAAAAAAAATACAAAGAATAACGTCCAACCTAGTGCTTACCATAATATAGAAAATCAAACAGAATCTCAAGATGTAACTAACAGTTCTTTAAAAATTAGAAATAATGTTCAAAATATACCAAAACAGGAAATGAATAGTACAAAAGGAAAAAAAATATTTCATTACCTAAAAAGGAGCGGCACTTCAGGTCTCAGTGGACAATTGTATGAAACCAAACTGTTGAGTCTGATTTTGTTTAGAGCTTTATATGTGCAAGAGATTAAAACATTTTTAATAGCTACCAACGTTGAAAGCATGGGAGCTTTTGATGACATAATCTTTAGGTTCTATTCAAATAATAGTGATAAACCAAAAATACTGTTTTTGCAAGCGAAACACAGAGATAATCCTGCAAAAGACAGATTAACCGTTGAGGAAATTATGAAATTAAGCGGAGATTTCAGTCTACATAAGTATTTAGAGAGTTATATTAAAATAAGTCAGATGTTCAAGCCCGAAAATAGCGATGATATGTTCAGGGGCGAGTTTAAAAACATGAACTGTGAGTTTATTATTTATACCTCTGCTTTTGAAAAGTTTTCTAAAATGAAAGCCGTGAAACAATCTGAAGGTACACGATTTATAAACACAACCAAAGGCAAGGTATTTCAGTTTGATTATGATAAACATGATGTAGATCTTCTAGTGCAAACTGTAGCCAAATCACGAGCGGTGCGTTTAGCAAAACGATTATCAAAGTTTATTTTCAAAGATAATCACAGTAATATGATGATGGATGATTTGATAAAAACATATCATGTGTTTCTTGCGCGACATGTTCTGACAGTTGATATTCAAGACGAAGAAATGCAAAATAATTTCCGTAACGCTAAATTCAGAGAAACACTTTTTTCAAGCAATGACAATCTGCTAATGGCATTTAAAGCTACGATTTGTAAAGAAGTATTACTATTAAAAAATAATATATCTTCTGAAAAACTGAACGAGGTAGAGAGCATTATGTCACTGACTTTTAAGGTACCAATGAATTTTGGTAATCTGAATTTTTGTTTTAGTGGCAGCGAACAAAAGAAGGAGAAGAAACTTGAGTACCTTTGTTCAAAATTTAAACAACTCTTTGAAAAAGAAAGACAGAAAGTAATCGGTAATATATCAGAAAATATCGTGATGAAAGTAGACGATAATATGGTTGGACCGAATGAGATTTTACAAAGTACAGATTTAGAATCCTATAGACTGGGAGGTTTAGTTGGTAACCTATTAGTAATGGATGATGAAACTAAAACCTTAAAATTAAATTCTGATATTAATACCTTGTCCATGGACAATTTGAAACTCTATGAAAAATTAAAGAATGAAATTTACACAAGCATAGATGTTGACAAGTGCAGATTTGACATAAACGTACATCGCTTCCCCAGACTTTCTTTGATTCATGACGAATACGACAGAAATTTGATTAAAGACTTTTTAGGTAAACTATTTTTTTATACAAATCAGGCTACAGAGGAGGAAGTAGAAAGGGTTTTAAAGAAAGAGATAGATAAGTACTTTGTTGGTAGTATACCGAGGGAGAATGATGCACTGTTTAGAGTAAAAGGTGATGCAATTTTCTTAAAAATACACGACTGTGTACAAAAGTGGTGGAAACAGCCAATTAAAGCTCCATACTTATCAGAATCTTGCGAATACTTCTTCAAAGCTGAACAAGATATTCTAAATAGTCCGATACTGAGAATTCTTAATTTCACTTACACAAAAACAATAAAGAACGCGTTGCCGGAATTAAAATTCGAAAATGCGGCACTAGAATTATTGCATTTAAATGATTTTTTTTACGGGCCTGATAAAATTTTGAGCATAATTACTGAAGAGAATTCACTTTCTAGTATCAAATTAATCCAATATTTCAAAGAACAGAATATAAATGATTATACTTTTATCGATTTGGATTATGTTGGAATCGGAAATTATTTTGTTGATGTTAAGACCGAGATAAATAAGTCCAAAATAAATACTGTAATTGTTGTTTGCAAAGGTCAAGATTTAGTTGCTGAAATACAATTGCTGATCAATAATTTTAAGGGCAAATTAATAACTATCTGTAACCGGGCTTTGACAAACCAGATCAATGGATTGGCGAATGTGGGTATTGTCGAAAGAGTGGACAGCCTAATTGGTTTTAATGATATAGCAGTTGCAATGCGCACGATTTTGTTAGAAAAGAGACATATTATGTTCCAAGGAAAAGAAGTACCACTAGGCATTTTATTAGAAGATATATCGTACCATCTTATAAATTCAAAAGTGTTATACAAGATTATAAAGAATGAAAAAATTGCAATAGGTAGTTGTTTTAATAACCTAGCCTATGATGAAATGTCTGATGTTTATTTAAATTCAAGTATATGCCGTTTCGTTACTTTGGATCCTAATATTCGAGAAACCCATGACATAACTATTTTGAAATATAACAAATTGGAAGCTGATTTTAAGCCTGATATGAGAGAAATCGTTTTGATTACAGATAAACACAAGGAGTTCACTGAATTCATTGATAAACATAAATACTGTAATGTGCATTGGTTCATTAGCTATACATATAAATATATAGAATATCTTGTCTGGCAAAAATCTCGAGGCAATTTACTTAACCTATTAAAACACATTAACAGGGGTGCAAACAATGCATTTACAATACAACCCGTGACATTGAAAGATTTGAAAGAAAGGGTAGTCGTGATAAGTGGTGAACCCGGTATGGGCAAATCTTTTTTACTTACTCATTTAGCAATTAATACGAAAAATGATCACCCAGCACTGTGGATTTCAAAAATCAATTTGCTGGAGATTACAGATGAATTGAGAAAAATGAAAAATGATCATGTTAATATTGACTTAAAAGAAGCTATGCAATTTTTGTTTCGAGTGATTGGATTCAAAGCTTATAAAGAAAATAAAGCAGAGTTAGAGGTCGTAATAGATGAAGTTTTTGTATCAAGTAACGACATAAGTTTCAAGAAAAACTTAGGGGAAACGAACTTAACGGGATCAAACTTATTCGAAATAGAGTTATTCATTCATTGTTATAATAATGATCGGGTTGTCTTACTATTCGATGGTTTTGATGAAATATGTCCTGACTTCGCTAATGAGTTTATGCAATTAGTAAATGTTCTTAAAAAGTCGAAAGTTGTGCATATGTGGATAACAAGTCGTTTGTACAACGTTCTTCATCAGCTAGAAAATAATTTAGGAACTTTTTCTTTTACCATGGAACCCTTGGATTTTACCAAACAGATTAAGTTTTTGAGTAAATTGCTGTTAAGGAAAATTGGCACAAAAGTGGCCTATTTTCGTGTTCGGCAATTTCATAGTGAGATTGAACAAGTAGTAAAGGATACTGAGTTTCTTCGTGTACCATTGCATTTATACATGTTATCAGAGTTTTTTCAAGATTATTCTTTTGAATATCCCATAAGGAAAATTTACCCTATCGACCTTAGTTTAAGTAAAGTATATGAGCGATTCATAGATGTAAAATTTTTCAAGATACGTTTTGGAGAAAAAAAACCACTTTTGTGTATGTATGACCCTGATATAAGGAAATTGATAGATGATGAGCGAGCAGCATTTTTATATGTGCATAAAATTATGGCCGCTTATGTAATTTTTGGTCAATCGGATGAGTTATTTGATCATCACGAGATAAACGCCATATGTGATTTTATTGAAAAGATAAAAGTTGGGGAAGAGAAAACAGGCATGATTGAACAAATAATTCAGAATAAACCTAAGTTTATTCAGTACACATTTGCTGAATATTTTGCGGCAGAGTTTATTTGCGATAAATTGAAATCGTTCCACTGTAAGAGATCTGTTTGGAAATATTTAATTAACTTCTTATCTCAATATGAAAAAACCCAATTTCTTCTATTTTTAAATACGAAACTAGAAAACCACCTCATGTTTAATGAAATCTATATAACAGATTTGAATGAATTATTTGAGAATTTGCTTTTGGAGCATCAACAACTGTCAAAAACGCTTTTTAAAATGATTTGTAATAGGGTGGAAAATTTTGCAATAATTCTATTCAAAATCATCAAAGCTGTGCTCAATAAAGAAAATCTAAACGATTTTGTAAGTGTGCTCACCGGCAGATATTATGAAAGATGTTTAGTATGCAATTTAGTGACTTACGGCGCAAAAGATGTTATTTCTGTTATCGTTGAGCTGATTAAAAATGTTGATGATAAAAGGTTAATTGACGTATTTAATTGCTTTGATCTTCCAAAATCTAATCCATTGGCGGTTCCAGACGGATTTCGAAAAAATCTGTGTAGGGATGTAGGATTATTAAATGTTCTCTTGTCAGATTTAACTCCTCCTAATCTTCTAGATTTATTTACTCAACAACTTATATTTTACGAAAAATACCCCGATAGAGAGGTTTTAAAATCAAAGAAAATTATAATTTATTTAGTAGAATCGTGGTTGCTAGGCGATATAGATGTCGAATGGTTTGATAAAATTTTAGAAAAATTTAATCGGAAACAACTCATGACCATTTTTAGCGCAAAAGATGCCGCAAACAGGTCAGTAGCTCATATAGCAGCAATAGGAAATTCTTACACGTTTTTCGACAAACTAGATTCTCTTTTAGATAGAAGTCAATTTAAGGAACTTTGTATGGCTCGTGACAGTTATGGGCTAACACCGATTCATTGTTTTCGCAATGATGAAAATTTTAGTGAAAATCTAAAAAATCTTCTAGACAAAGTTTATGATAGTTATACCAAAGAAAAGTTTGTTTCTCGTGATGAACTCATGAATGATAAAGTATTTAAAAAAAACTATTTCGAACAATTGAAAAAAAATACGCCTGCTTTAACTTGGAAATAATAGTGCCCTCAGAAGCCAAAAACTCTTATAGTATAGTATTTTACCTCTACCGTATTTTTTGCCGACTTCAAAAAGGTAGGAGGCTCTATGTTCGACTATAGGTATGTACTTTTTCTTGATTCATCATCACAGGTTTCCAAATTTTATAACTTTTATTATGTGCAAGTATAAAATATGGTTCACCCAACAAACTATATTTGTATTAGTGGTATATTTGTTTGTGCCTTGCAGCATAAAGTTGTACAATATTTTCATAAATATAACTATGAACCACTACATTGTACCTATGTGTGCCCAGTAGAATCCATGAAGCTTGACGTAATTCTGTTTTTTTAAGGTTCCGAACTCAACAAGGAACCCTAATAGTTTCGCTCTGTCCGTCTGTCCGTCCGCAGCATAGCTCAGAGAATCTAAGTCCTAGAAAGCTATAATTTGGCATGGATATACATATTAATAATTCCGACAAAGTGGTAAAATAAAATGATGAAAAAATTTTTTTTTGGTTTATCTCCCATAGACGTAAAGTGGGGATGTTTTTTTTTATTCGGCAATCCCATGGTGTGGGGTATCGTTGGATAGGCGATTCAAAAATATTATGGGTTTGTTACAACCATTTTTCAGATCGGTTTGCGTAAAATTAAGCTTTAAATTGCAAATTTATGTTAGAGTCAAAGTGTATCCCCCCTGCCAGCAAAATGGTTGCACTTGGCCTTGTGAAAAAATCACGGCTTTTTTTTTAATTTTTTTATTTGTAATGGGTTTACTCTTGACTCTAGTCTAGGTCATAGGCGACAGAGACAGAGTCAACGATGGAGTGAGCTTACCCAGAAGAAACCTGTTCACTCTAACTTTGAAGAGATTCGGGTTGAATGCGTTCGGAAACACAGACGCAGGTAGTGAGTTCCATTCATTCGCTGTGCGCATTATAAAGGATGTTTGGAAGCGCTTGGTTCGAATTGGTGGAATGGCAACAAGGTAAGGATGATAACTTGCAGTGCGTCTAGATGTCCGATGGTAGAAGGGGGCTGGTGGGATGAGGTCGTGGAGTTCTTGAGCACACTCACCGAAGTACAGTCTGTAGAAGACCGACAAGCAGGCAACTTTGCGGCGATGAGCCAAGCTTTGAAGCTTGGCGTCCACCAGTTCAACGTCGCCAATGAGCCTCTTGGCGTTCCACTGAGTCAAGCGCGGCAAGCTGATACTTAGCTGAACCATCCCAAAGGTGGCTGCAATACTCCATGCAGGATCGGACTTGTGCTTTGTATAGGGTTAAAAGCTGTCCAGGCGTAAAGTATCGCTTCACTTTATTTAGGATGCCCAGTTTTTTGGCCGCGATTTGGGCTTTGTTCTCAATGGAGGAGCCGAAGTTGAGACTGGATGTCAACTCCATGCCTAGGAGCTCGAGCCGATCAGTCACAGGAACAGAAGCACCCCGAAAAGTAGGCGTTTGATCGAACTCGACTCGACTCCTTTTAGCGGTAAAAAGACACGCCTGTGTTTTGGTGGCGTTAAAAGAGACCAGATTGTCGTCACCCCACTGGGAGACAAGGCTTAAGGTCAAATCTGTCCGCTCAACCATAGCCTCCCTCAAGGAACGAACTTCATCCACGCTGGTTTTTGCGCTGGACAAGTATCTCTCTGAAACAGTACTGTCATCTGCGTACCCAACAATACCAGGCTGAAGTAGGTCATTGATGTGCAGCAGGAAAAGAGTTGCAGAGAGAACAGACCCCTGAGGAACTCCGGCATCAATAGCCATAAGGTCTGAGGAGCAGCCGTCAATGACTACTCGGATCGACCGTTCGCTAAGGAAGTCTAATATCCAGCTACAAAAACCAGCGGGGATGCCATAAGCAGGAAGCTTACTGAGCAGACTCGCGTGCCAGACCCTGTCGAAGGCCTTCGAGATATCAAGCGATACAGCAAGTGCTTCGCCGTGTCTGTCGATGGCTTCGCCCCAGCAGTACGTGACATACACAAGAAGATCGCCAGTTGACCGTCCCCGGCGAAAGCCATATTGACGGTCACTGAGGAGATTGTTGTCTTCAAGGTAGGCCAGCAACTTTCTGTTCAGTACCCTTTCCATAACTTTGGGCAAAATGCTGCAACGGCTGTAGTAAATATAACGAAATTAAAAGGAAAACTATCACAGATAAGTAGGCTTTACAAGTTTACGAGTAATAGTCGACCAACTTATAAAATGTACTTGGAACAGTAAAATTTTTGTACAAATGCCATTGAAAAATTACTTAAATAACGTTGTTAGCTGTGTAAAACAGATAGTAAATATAGTATGCTTATGAGCCATGTAAAATACATAAAAATAAAATCATAGCATCCTTAACAATAATGATTTCTGTACGGTCTCATCACCGTACATTTTTCTGCATACTTGCAACCTACTTTAGGCCAACGATGTGCGTCATAATTTGACCGTATAAAACATCATAATAAAGCAACCAACGTTGATAGTGATCTTATAGCCGTGTTGCTATCCAAACCAAGAGAGAGAAATAGTCGTCTTCCATCTAAGTTATAGTATAGTTTACTTAACTCAAATATATTTAACTAGTGGATCTAACTGTGACGTATTTCTCTCTAACCAACTAACGGCGAATCAGTGTACGGACTTACGACCCGTACAATTTCTAAAGCTCGAATAACGCATTGGAGTGGCCGGAGTCGTTGGCAGTACCGGTCCTTAGTCCATACGGCGCATGCGCGCGGGGGAGTCCATTTTGTGTTAGTGCAAAAGTATTTTCGACGTTTTGTAATCTAAAGTCCAATTAGATTCGATTGCCAAGTAAATTACTAAAAATTAAAAATAAAGTTCCCTTTTATTTGTACCTACATTGTGTGTATCTGTGTGTGCCAAATAAAATAGTTTTCTTTCTTTTTTTTCTTTACTTATTTTCTTTTGTTGATATTCATCTATTAAGTCAATATTCGACCCGACTACATCACTAATTGAGTAGTGTAAAACTTTCCAGAACGAAATAGTGAATACCGTAGATTAGAGGTACAAAATTTCGTATGTACGAATACATACGAAATTTTCAAATTCCGAAAGAGAAATAAACAAGGAGCGTGCGCGCAAGGATCCAGGAACGAACCATACCATTCCCCGTGGCTCTAACGCGCGCTCGTATCGGCTCTTTTCGCAATTCAACTAGATAATATTTTTCTAACTTCAGTTGCGAAGTTGGATCTTATAACTCCTTCAGTTACCAGTTATTCCTTCTTTAGTTTAAGTCAAGAGTGAATAGGTTAATTCTAGGCAAGCGTGCTTCACCGTAAACCACATCATCGCTTACCATCTGGGGAGATAGTGGCCAAACGCGAGCATATAGATTAAAAAAAACATCATCCTATGTCGGCCCGTTTTTAGACGTTGTGTGCCGCTGAAACCGTTTTAATGTTCATGTAACAAAAACAAGACCCTCTTCTTAGCCCGCATTATTTTGCTACTTCGGAACCCTATTACTGATCGTGGCCCGACACGCACTTAGCCGGTTTTTAGTATGTTGTATGCACCACTTAAGGTAGTGTGAATCCAAATTTGCAAGTTCGTTAACCGTATGCGTGCGCATACGGTTCGCTCACGCAAGTCTTTTTAACATGTTCCCACGTTAAAATTATTTAAAACTGTTCTACTTTTAAACACTTTCTGAATTGAGTATCAAGAAAGTATCAAACCCTAATTTAGTGAGAATTTTGACTTAGCCCTGACAGCCCAAACTAATGTACCTAATTGGCCTTTTGCCGTGTTAAGTTAAAGTAAATAAATAAATAAATGACTTGTTAATTTTGTAAAAATACTATCTCTCATCGTTGCCAGTGTGGTATTCTGGGCTCTGTGATTGTGTGTGAATTTCTTCATAGAATAGGCACTAGGCACCACTCATGTAATTTTTATTAATTTTAAATAATTAATAAAAAGTAGTACTACAAACAAACCCACACAAGGAAAAAATTACAGGGTAAACTCGGACGTATAAAACTTTAAATTAAGATACATTTTCATTAAACTCGAATGGCTAGATATTTTTCCATGAATATAATTAATGTTTATGCTTTACAGTTTTTTTTAATGCAAGATCCCCAAAGATCCACGTCATTTCTTCCCTCTGTCTACACAGAATGTAATGGAGTAGGTAGTATTAATATGTAGGTACTTTGAACGTACTGTTACACGGCCGACCCCGTAGATCTTTTAAAAAAAACCTATTTTCTACCAAACCACTTCTTTATTCACAAAAAGCCACAATTACAATTTTGATTAAAGTTCTACTTAATAATACACCAACCAAAATAATGACTTTCTATAATCTCTTGTATCTCACGAGATAAGTCTAACGAATTTGGGTTACCGCGACGGCTTCCAGAATCTAACTGACTAAATTAATATTAAAAATCCGCTAATGTGCGATAATTGCAATTCAGCATTGGCTTTGCAATGAAAACTGAGACTTTAACTAGAGAGTGCAAATGTCGGCTTTATTGCCTTGTGATAAGGGTTGTAACAGTACACATGCTTGCTAGATTGGTCTGACGGCGTCGACAGCCACTTTACAGGTGGTAGGGTACGCAACATTACTGACTTTCCCAAATTCTGAGTGCTAATTTTTATGTGTGATTTACAGAATAGGTATTGATAAATAATTAAATAATATTTAACTTTGGTCCAATTCAAAATGTTAATAGGTGTACCTAAATAACGAAAATCTCTGTTTTGACCCCAAATCAAGTTTGATTTTTTGTTTGTGGTTTCTTCAAGCAGAAATCGTACTTACTTAAACATGGTGAGATTTCAAGCAGTTTGCTAAGAAGAGATCTAATTACAAGTAAAATTTAACGCTGCATTTGGCATTATCGAGGACGACCGTCTAGTTTTAGATAATGTTACATTAAAATATAGATTTGCTATGTTTTGTTAATAATTTGATATTTTTTACTTCACTTTTTGTTTGTTTATTTTGTGTAGTTTTTAATATTATATAATAAATAATAATTATTTTTATTACAATGTAAAAAAAATGTTTTCTTGTATAATCTATATGTACCTACAAACACGGGAAGAAGGAGTGTGTTTTAAGTAATATGTAGTTGTAGAAGCTATGCTTATATTTCAGGATACTGCTAGGGCTGCCCCGCTTTTGTAGCGCTTCGAGTATGTTTACAGAGGTTCAGGTTTCATACGATATTGCGCAAGCGAGCCGCCTCCCAATGAAGCAGAGTACTTGGCAGCACTACAGTTTCCTTCAAGCAATTGCGTAAAAATATGATTCGGCAATCATGAAGGCTTTCGTTCGAGTTCTAGTCAGATGGCTTATCGGTATTTTCCAGTAATAGTGTTTCAGTTTTCGAGTTTTCTTCTTCTTAGACTTTTTGTTTGTCTTGAAAAGTCTTCTGACAGCATACCTTTGATGTCCATACCACTTTTTTGTAATGTTTCTATACTTACATAGTTTGTAAACTGTTTTTTTCTTCACTAACAATTTTGAACTTTGTCTAAGTAAATAAACAACATATTTTATTAAATAAAGGATTATTTTTTATTTATGCTTTGTAGATTCCTCTACACATATTTTCAGGGTTTTTTTTACTTATGATATTTAGCGTTAAAAATTCTTGAATAACATGAAGCATTTGAAGTCATGGTTTTTAAATAATGTTTGTACTTAAAATATGTACTGAGATTAAGTAAACCTTATCTCGAAAATACATTTTATTCATTGAAACTTTTAGGTTGTTTAAACTGTTATAAGTGTAAATTTTTATTTAATTTAATTATGACGGATAATGACGGGGGTGCAATGCCAAATTGCAGCCAGTCAGCCTTTACAGGCGGCGGAAGGTCTAGTTAAAATCGTTAGTAGTAGCTGTTTTGCACGCAGCGGCCACTGCCCGGTTACCACGTCGTAAAAGCTAAACCTGGTAGAGGGGGTTTAAATGTATAGTGAAAGGCCTTAAGGGCGGCGGTAGGAGGCATAGTTATCGTTAGGCCAGGCAATGCATGGCGGGTAAACCACAAACAACAGCATTCCCAACGAGATTTGATATCAGGCTAGCGGCCGACCATAAAATATATGCCAAATCCTTTGCGACATGGTTGGTATATTTGGAATGCGCGTTATGGTTAGGGCGTACACCACAGGTGACGTACAGGGGCAGCACCCGACTCTGGTGGGCAATGGACTAGGGTTGATGCACCACCCCAGGCGTGGGCAATACAAGAAGCGAACTCGGGCAATAAGCTTGAGGTATGCAAGTTACATTGTTGGGACGATGACTGGAAGCGCCAGAGAGTTAGCGGATGTACTGAAAACAAGACGAATAAATAGTACCTGTTCAAAGGAAACTAAATGGAGCGGAGGAAATAAGTGAAGCATACAAGTTTTTCTACTATTAATATGACGGAAAAAGAAATAGTGTGGGAATAGTTTTAGATAGTAATTTAAAAAGAAAGTGTGATGGATGTAAAAAGGATGAATGATACATTAATAGTTGTGAAAGTTATGTTATAAAATATGATTTTGAATAGTTAGTGTGTATTCACCGCAGGTAGGATGTGATAAAACGGTGAAAAAGAAGTTTCGGGAGAATTTTGATACAGCCTTAATGACCATTCCTGTGCACGAATTGATAGAGTTGAGTTTTAATGGACATTTGGGCAGAATGAAAGGGATTTATGAAAGAGTGCCCGGTGGATGGGTTTTTTGAAGTACAAACAACGAGGGAGAGTCGCTGTTACAATCCGCTATTGCATTCGATCTGACACTAGCTAACAATTGGTTCCAAAAAAGAGACGAAAATCTAATAACTTACAAATACTGTAACCACAAAACCCACATCGATTACTTTCTCGTCAGACGCAACAGCATACAGCACTTCAAAAATTGCAAAGTACTGCGAGGAGAAGATTTTTTCCAGCATAGACTCCTGGCTATGGTACAAGACAAGAGGTAGAAATACAGAGCATAAAAGCAAAGAGCGCCCTCCTCCTAAAATAAAATGGCTATATTCTACGACTAGAGTCCGCATGCACATCTGCATGATCGCTGCAGCTGTTTTAGAGTTTACACATCCGGGGAATGGCCGAGTTGTCACCGAGAACGGTTCTACGTGGTGGAGGGTAGAAAGGAGTGATAGGAGCACGGGGTTATCTAACTGGAGCTCGGAATTTGATTTTGCCCAATAACTGAGGGCAGTCTATTTTGTTCCTCAAGTTTTTAATTAGAAAACATGTATCGATAATATTTCTACGTTTCTCTAGAGAGTTTATCTTAAAATGCAATAACCTAGCCACATATGATCGCTTCTTTTTGGCAATTCCTTAGGAATATGCCAAATGCCAGAGAAACCTATTTTGAATGCGCTCCAATCTCAATTTAGATATGTGTAGCATAATGTGTCCTCCAAAATGCTACGAACGTAGCAGTTGTATAGTAAAATTTTAATTTTAACTCGTCGAAAGCCAACCACATTTCTAATAACAAAACCCAACGTTCTAGAGGCTCGCTTGATGATGCTCTCTAAGTGAGGTATAAATGTGAGCTTTTTGTCAAACAGTACACCCAGGTCTTTAATTTGTTCCACTTCCTGGATGACGTGGGTACCAATGTAATAAACAGTCGGTACTAAAAGCCTCTTTCGAGAAAACTTAATATGAAAGCATTTTTTATGTTTTGGTCCATGTCATTGTTAACACACCACTCAATTAATTTATCCAGATCATTCTGTAGTAACTCAGAATCATCATTTGACTCGATTACTTTACTAAACTTGAGATCATCAGCATACATGAAACATTCGCAGAAACGGAAGCATTCAAGTATGTCATTAACAAAGACAATAAATAATATTAGACCGATATGAGAGCCCTGCGGAACGCCCGACGTAATTGCACAAGTACCAGATTGGAAGCCATGAACTGCGACAAAGTAGGAACGGTTCTCTAAGTAAGACTTCAACCATGCCAATAAGTTACCAGTAATGCCATATGCCATTAACTTTTCCATAAGGATATCGTGTGACTCACGGTCAAAAGCCTTACTGAAATCCGTATAGATAACGTCAACCTGTTTGCCAGAGTCAACAACATCAACTAAGGATTCGGTGAAAGTCACCAGATTTGTACAAGTAGACCTGGCGCCCATGCTGGGAGACACCAAGATAAAGTTTTAAGTGTGATTAAATGGAGAATTAAAATGGAGGTTCTGCGGCCTGTGTGGGCGGGTGTTTAGGAATATATTGCTGTTCGGTATGGTCAATAAAAGCTAGCTTAAGTCTATCAATACTCACGACCATTTTGTTGCCTTTCACCTTAATTGTGTATGTTTTACCTTCTGCTGAGCGTTCCGACACTCTAAATAGACTAGTATAGGGTGGTTGTAGTGCCCGGCGGATAGTGTCATCTCCAAGAAAAACGTGAGATTCTGTGGGCAAGTCTTTAACGATAAAAGAAGAGGTTTGGCTGAGCCGCGAGGCTGTCTACGGTCGGATGGATGACATCTTTTGCTGTAATTGTGCTACAAAGTTAGCGGGATCTTCGAATAGCTCTCCGGAAAGTCTCAGAGGTTCTCCGTACACGATTTAAGCAAACGTCGATTCGAAATCTTCTTTATAACCTGATCGCATACCTAATAATACCATCGGCAGGGACCTTACCCATGTACTGTTGACTTAGGAACTTTTCCTGACCTCATGAAGAGTAGTAAAGTCATACCATTATTTAAATCAGGCAATAAAAATGACGTTGGCAATTTCCGACCTATTTCCATTTTGCCAGCATTTAGTAAAATATTTGAAAAGTTAATACTCAAGCAGTTGCTAAAACATTTTAATTTAAATAGCCTCCTTCATAATGAACAATATGGCTTTACAAAAGGTAGTTCGACTACAGATGCTGGTGTTGCTCTGCTGAAACACATATTTAACGCATGGGAGAACTCGCAAAATGCTATTGGGGTTTTCTGTGATCTCTCCAAAGCTTTTGACTGCGTGCACCATGACACGCTATTGCGTAAACTGCGTCATTACGGTGTGCAAAACGAAGCTCTCGATGTTATAAATTCTTACTTACATAATAGGTCCCAATGTGTAGATGTTAATGGTGAGAAATCTTCCGGGTTACCAGTTCAGTTAGGTGTACCTCAAGGCTCAATACTGGGTCCATTCTTGTTCTTAGTGTATATCAATGACTTACCGTTCTTTTTAAAGGGTATCTGTGAAGTTGTACTATTTGCAGATGATACCTCTCATATTTTTAAAGTTGACAGGAATAGACATGATTTTGACGATGTAAACAGTGCACTCTCAATGGTTACGGATTGGTTTACAACAAATAACTTAGTTCTCAATTCCAAGAAAACGAAATGTATAAAATTCGCTTTACCGAATGTTAGAAATCTAGGACCCAACATCGTGTTAGATAAAGAGGTGCTTGAAACTGTGGGCTCGGCAGTTTTTCTAGGCATAACAGTAGATGCCAAACTTCAGTGGGGCCCACATATTTCAAGTCTATCGGGAAGGCTTAGCTCGGCCGCTGTCAGAAAAGTAAGACAATATACTGACGTTGATACTGCTCGATTAGTCTATTTTAGTTATTTCCGTAGCGTTATTTCCTATGGCATTCTGCTGTGGGGCAAAGCCGCTGACATTAAAAATATATTTGTTCTTCAAAAACGAGCAGTTCGAGCAATTTACCTGCTAGGTGCCAGAGTTTCTCTAAGAGATTTTTTTAAAGATATTGGTATTCTCACAGTGGCATCACAATTCATCTTCGCCAATATCTTATATATTAGGCAAAATATACACTTTTACACTAAAAACAGTGATATTCACAATATTAAGAAACACCAGAATTAAGGACAAATTACGAGCTCCTTTTCACCGGCTTCATAAGGTTCATATCTCATTTGTTGGGCTTGGTATAACCTTTTATAACAAGCTACCCTCTGCTCTTCTAGATTTGCCTTTTAATGCGTTTAAAGTTAAAGTAAAATCAAACCTTTGTTCAAAGGCATACTATTCTATTAACGACTACTTAAACGATAAAAATAGTTGGTCGCTGTGATTAACTCAAGACAATGTTTGTGTTCTTTCTCCAGAATTAGCTTACCTACTGACAGGTTATATGAATTATATAATTGTTTTTTTTTATTTTGACAGTATAAGTCAATTTATTTTAATTTAATTGTCATATTATTGACATAATCGACTCACTACAATGTTTTTTTTTTTTAATGAGTTGTATTGCAATATGTGGTTAGCTAGCGACCTCGACAGTGGATCATATATTATTCTTGCCTAACTGTTGATTTATTTTTTACTTCGATTGTCCTAGTTTATCATAATTATGTGACTTCGAGTTACAGCTGTATTAGCTATATGTAGGCGGGCACGCCCTTTATGCCTGGAGGCTTTATAATTGGTACTAAGTTCCGTTTACGTTTTTTATTTTTAGTTTGTGATGTTATTGTTGGTATATTGGCGTGTGCTAGCTGTCATTATGGCAAATATATTTAATTTTAATTTTTTGTGTTGAGTAATGTAAATTATTTGCATACTATTGTATAGAAACAAGTTTTTGTTTTTTTTCTAACTGAACAGACAGCTGTGCTGCTGGGGAGTTTGTTACGCCAATTCTTCCCAGCAAAAGCACTAGGAAGTGGTGGAGGGCAGGCGTTTTTTGGAGGACTGTCTTATGTAATTTTGACGTTCGGAAAGTGCTGATTCTCAGCCTAGTTTGAATAAATAACTTTTGAATTTCGAATTTTATCCATTAATGATCACGATGCCTACGACGAAGATTGGATGCTAACAAGACGTAAAAATGGTGTAATAATGATCCCACTAAAAACATTAAAATGTGAAAAGCACCAAGCTCGACAAAAATATAAATGTGTTTTTGTTTTTAAATAAAATCAAAAAATCCGACAGCTTACGAAGCGAAATAAAAAGATGTAATTAATAAAGAAGGAAATTATGCTGTGTAGTCGGAGGCAACATATTTGTGAGCTCGATGACTTAAACCATATTATTATGACAAGTTTCATAGCCTCTCCAATTTCGTCTATGGACTAAATATTTTTTTTCTTTTTTCCTTTTCTAGGGTTCGTCAATAGGATGGACCCTAATCTTATTACAATCTAGCCTTATAAATAGACTAATAAGTAATTTAATTATAACGTAACTTAAAATAATTAATTATTTTCCTCTATATTGAATATCTAACCTTTATAACATAAGAGAGCAGTGGTGGCCCAGTGGTATCGGCCGTGACTTACAAGTTGCAGGTCGTGGGTTCGAGCCCAGGTAGGCGCTTTACTTTGTGTAAATTATTTCATCACCACTGCCCTCAAAACGGTGAAGGAAAACATCGTGAGGAAACCGGCATGTTCTAGAACCAAAATTCCGAAGACATGTGACATCCACCAACCCGCACTGGGCCCGCGTGGTGGATTACGGCCCACTCCCTCTCACAGAGAAGAGGCCTGTGTCCCAGCAGTGGGAACATTAATAGGCTGATGATGATGATGATGATAACATAAGAATGAATGAAAGAACGAATTTATAGAATTAATTTACAGTATATTCGGTCTGTAACAAATAATAAAGATAGCCCAGCCAATGCAGCCTCGTTACAATACTTTATGTATGAACGAAGTGAAAAACGCCCGCACAAAGCACTCGTGACAGCCGCGACAGAACACGGTCCAATATTGCCCAATATTCCCTGTATAATCGCAATGTCAATGTGTGTGTGCAAAATGACGCTTTGTTCCTAGTGGCCTCTCTGTCTGCGGCGCGCCGCCGCTGAACTACTTACTTTGTGGTATAAGTCCGACCGGATTTTCCGTCCTGCAATTAAAAAAAAACCTCAAGCACGGGTGGCGAGGTCTTAGCCTCTGAGCGAGCACGACATTTCAATCCTATTTTTATTTTCAAAAACAGAAGTTTTCTAGGTAATACCTACTTATGAGGTGGTTGCACTATACCTAAACCATTAAACGCGATTTTTGATATTATTTGCGTTTAATATAAGTCTTTGTGAAAGAGGCATACTCACATAGGTGAAATGATATTCAATGAGGGAATTTTCGTCTATTAGATAGTCTATACTCCATTTGCGATAACATTAGACGTTTAAATTAGCCCATTTTACAGCCCGTTCAACCGATTTTGACTTCTATTGCGTTAGTGATACGACATATGGTAGTTGTAGTAAACAGTTGGTTTTGGTAACAGGTTTATGCTTTTTATGTCATCCTTATGTTTACGGAATAGAACTCAAAATCGGTTGAACGGACTGTAAAAAGATTTGGAAACATGTCTAATGTTATTTCAGTTTAAGTGTCAAAGAAAGACTTAATTTCGTGGCTATATGACTATGTTTTAAAACAGTTTCTGTGTATTACGAAACTTCATTCTATAAGTCGCTGGCAAACCTGGAGACTGCATCTCCTATGAGAAAACATCCAAAACAGTAACTGGCAGAGTTACTGCTTTTGGATGTTTGGATGTTTTGTGACCTGAGAAACGTACCTACGACATCATGATCCCAGGATTAAATACTTAGTAATACAACAACAACCAAGGGCTCACGATACGACGTCACGTCGTGCTACGACGCGGTATTGTTTTGACTTTTGTCCCTATTTTTTTAAGAAATTCAGCCGTCTAATTGCGTAAGTGAATTCTGCAAAGCAAACAAGTTGATTCTTTCCTAAAAACGAATTTACGTATTGCATATTAATACGTAAAGTCGTTTTTGGGAAAGAAACGACTTGTTTGCTTTGCAGAATTCACTTGCGCAATTAGGCTGCTGCTTAGAAATTCAACAAATATTCATCACCCTGAACCAAATGTTGTTGAAAGGAAAAATAGGCACATGAAGTCGAAACGATACCGCGTCGTAGCACGAAGCGAGCCCCAAGTCGTCATTACCAGTGGTGTCTCATCCCATACAAAAAAACCGTGCCGACGTTCTATACTGATTATTCTAATTATTTTTTGTACATCGATCGTATTCGGTTCCGTTCCGTTCCTTTCCACGGATATATATGGTTATCTATCTATCGCCGTGAAACTAAACCGAACGCGATCGATTTACAAAAAATAATCGGTAAGTATAACCAGATGAAAAACGCTAGTGACGTCGGTACGTTTTCTTTGTATGGGATGAGGCATCTGTATACTAGTATTATATTATCTGTATCATTACTAATCTACCTACCGTAAGACCTAGTAGTCCATGTACACTATTCCTCAAGACAGGGAAGGCACGGCGCGCTGCAGTTTTAACCGACTTTCCAAAAAGGAGGTAGTTCTATGTTTGGCTGTATGTCTGTCTTTTTTTTTTGTGTATGCTATTGTCACCAAGTCAGGATCTGATGAGGAGATCCCATGGCAATCGAGGGCGCCCCTCAAATTTTATAGGCATAAATAAATAGCGATTTTGGTATTTTCATGAACATGGTGAAGTGGAATTGATGAAGAAGACCACAGATGGCCACTGTAACTTCTCAATATTAAGTATGTTTTGGGTACGATATATCTCGAATAGTTAAATGACTTGTTATGAAGAAAATTTATATAAATGTTTCTAATGAAAATGGTACCATCGGCCCGATCTGGTGATGAAGCCGGAAGGTAGGCACCGGAACTCCAACAACCGGAACAATGTAACCCAGTCGTGTGTAAGTTTGTTGGAATTGTAATGAGAAGTCATCTGGCTGTAAATGATAGTCATGGTAATATAGGTACCTACCAACAAGAAAAAGAGTACACCCACACAAACATACGCACCGACGAGACCTTTACGCAGCGGTCGCAGTGCTGTCAGTACCGCGACGCGAAGCGACGCGACGTGTGGTCACGTGGTCCACACAAAATTCTGGTATTCAGCTGACCAGAAGCCGACGCCACGCCAATATAGTTAGGAAATGGCTAGGCAGATGATGACTCAAGAGATGGTTGATGACATGACTTGGGGAGGTGAAAGAAAACCTTATAAGTATTTTAATTCCATTTATTAATATATTAAAGTAGGTAAACAAGTAGATTTGCAGATTAATTTCACTACTCAACCAGTTCTTATTGGTGGTAATTTATGACAAGACACCTTGTCTATCATGGCCATGTTGTTTTCCTTCAAATAATTTGTCCTGCAGATAAAGAAGCACCAATTTGAATATCTTATCATGTCTGAACCACAAACCGGGTCGTATGTGGCAGTGCACTGTTTACAGTCGATTTCAGACCAGCGTTTCTTATTTTGAGCCTCTACCAAAGTGGCTCGACAAGTTGATAGTAGAACAAAAATGAATACTGAAACAATAATGTGAGGAATTAATTTTAGCATAAAATAATATCACGCCTGTTGGGTTAGGTGGAGATAGAGGTGTACCAGGGGTGGTCACGGCGTGCAACGTGTTCTCGTACGCCGGTGACGGGTGTTAATCCCCAAAGGGGGGTCCGGTGACGGACAGCCGCGGCGGGTTCGCGGATTTATGCTTCCGCGTTCCCGTGTTCCCGCCATAAGTGGCACAGAAGGACACCGTGGAGTTTTAGTGGGTTAGAGTCCCACATAACTGCGCTATCTCCCCGTGGTAGCGCAGTATGCATGAGCATATCTTCACGATAAAAAAAGGTGGAGATAGAGGTACCTATATACCTACATACTACCCACATTACGCCAGTTATGTTTAAACCCCATGTAATAAAGGTCAAACCTATTGCCGACAACCAGGCAAACATCCAGACTTAGACCCGGGAATCAAACTCAGAATCGCCCACTCAGCAGTAGAGTATTGCGATCACTAGACCAAAGAAGCAATTACAAAAATTAATTTTAGAAGTTTAAAAAAAAAAGTAATTTGGCCAGGATTATTAGATCCCCACAAGGTGCAACATAGATCTATATTTAGGTATTTGTTCGAAAATTCAAAAGTTTTAGTTACCTACTAAAGTCGTTTAAGGGTACATACACTAGTCGATAATTCTTCCATACAAACGTAGTCTACTTTTTTGTTTTCATACAGGGCTAGATAATAATAATAATTTATCTTTATTTCAGACGAAAGTCCATACATTTTTACAGATAAAAAGTTAGTAGGGTTGTTAGTAGTACACATTAAAATAAAACATAACAAGGTGTTAGTAATTTGTTAGTAAACAAAACAAGTTAATAATAATTACCAGAGTCTATTTCCTATTTCTGAGCAGGTGTACACTTGCCCAGTACACAGTAAAAGGACTGTTTATTTTGCACGCTAACGTTAATGTTAACGATAATGATGAGACAAATTGATATCACTTTTTATTTTGAACGTACATTGTCAAACAGTGGAGTAATCCCTAGACTACGTTTGTATAGAAGTATTTTCGACTAGTGTAACTTTAAGGTGAGAGATGTAACCGGTATAGAATAAAAAAAACTGGCCAAGTGCGAGTCGGACTCGCGCACGAAGGGTTCCGTACCATGTGCCCCACTTAAATATTTATTTTATTCGGTTTTTAGTATTTGTTGGTATAGCGGCAACAGAAATACATAATCTGTAAAAAAATCAGTTGTCTAGCTATCACGGTTCATGAGATACAGCCTGGTGACAGACGGACAGACAGACAGACGGATCGCGGAGTCTTAGTAATAGGGTCCTGTTTTTACCCTTTGGGTACGGAACCCCAAAAAGTATTCATTGCCACGGAAATCGACATGCCCATAAATTATAGTTTAACTAAAATCCATTACATCATAGGATTTTTAGTTTACCTCTAGCTATATAGTTTGTAATAAACCTTTTTTAACATCAAAAATAAAAAAAACAAAATTTTGCCATCCAAGCGAGACACCAGCCAAATTAGAAGGCCCCCTCAACGACGCAACAATATCACTCTTGTGATCCGCATTTAACCAGTAATCTACTTATTATTTGTGTTATTAAGTCATTGATCAGGGCCAGATTTACTACGTAGCAGGTGTAGCAAATGAAATAGGCCTCGTGCTCTGGGGACCCTAGCTAGGACATACAAAAAAACAAGCTATGGTTCCTTTCATATCTCGTGTAGTTTTAGTGGACGTATCTATGATTGGTCTTAAAATTTGCCGAGCTTGCATGGGTGTAAGAGCGACCGAAGCGACCTCGGTTTTTTTTCTCTCATTAAGGACGATGACTAAGAGTATTTTTGCTGTCCATCAGGTAGATTAATAAAAAATATTGGACATATATTTTTTCTATTGTCTATTGCCACGTGAACAAAAAAATGAGGACAATACAATGCGTTGAAGTGTCCTGTGACGTCACTTGTCGGTACACTTTTACTAACAAATGACGTCACAAGTTACCACTCCTGAACTTGATGCGCTTTATCTTTCTTATTTTTTATTGATTTGATAAAGCAAAAAGTACATGCCCTATATTATTTGACAATATCACTGATGGATTAATTGTAATTGTTATTTTCTACCCAGGAATCATCCCTATTCAATTTCTGTATGAATTGTCAAAAGAAAGCTAACGTGTCCGTGGCCGGATTCTAAAAATGTTCTCCTCGCTCGCTCTTACATCTCGGTATCTCGTAGTTGTTCCAATTTTCTGCTTGAAAGTCTCATTTCGTGCAGAGTGGTATAAAGGAAATCGATACGATGTGAAAAAAACACGATTACTATAATTTGTGACAACTCCCCTCCCCCTCCCCGCTGACTTAAACCGGCACTGTCCTCGAATCAAGTCAAAAAAGGTCTAACTCCTTACTTATCTTACTATTGTGCCCCCAGAAATAAATCCTGGATCCGCCCCTGAAGTCTGGACAAATATTGGACCTTGTAGGAATGTATCTTCATGTGAAATAACAGCATAACACACTAGGTAGGATGTGCTTGGAGTTATGCCAAATATCTAAGTAGCTAATTCTTAAAGAGACTTGATTTTACTACTAATACCACATTTAATCTATACATCTTGCCTTTGTACATAAGTTGTCCTTCTGTATTTGTATATGTTTGTTTTTTGTACAATAAAGAATATGAATATATGAATATGAATATACTTACGTACATTGAATTTCTCGTGCGTTGTGCCGGTGCATTTAACCAGGTTTGGTGCCAAAAAACATGTTTGCAATTCCTCGTGCATATCCAACAAATTAGATCTAATTTTATTACACATTTTATTCCCCCAATTAAAATAAGTTCTTATCTCTACGGTGTTTAGTAACTGATAAGCACGTTCTAAACTCGAATTGTCTGTAGAAATTTTGAATCAAGAAGCTTCTAATCAGTTGCTAAACAAGCGTCAAGATTTGAGAGATCCGTGTTGTGCACATAAGGCAATAAACTCAATTATATAGATTTTCATCTTAGAAACGGCTCTGTCTGAACTAATAAATGGGTAAACCGATCGAATGCAGTCCTGCAGTATCATATTTCTGTATTAAGGCACATAATTACCTTATTGATCGATTGATCATACACGATACATTGATTGACCACTCAGTGACCTATTTTTTTTTAACACGCTTTTATTAGCTTGGTATGTATCTATGTATCAATGTAACGGAATCTTTGAACGTGATTTTCACCCACTTCAAAACGTCGGATTGATTTGAAACTTTGCACACCTATCAAGGACCGATGACAATGCAATAATTTAGTCAAAGTCAAAGTACTTTTGAAAGTCAAACAAAAATTAAAATTTGCAAGTAATAAAAGTTGATTCTACCGAGCGCGTTTAAATTGTTTGTCCCAAATGCCTTACCAAGATCTTCAGGATTAGCGACTTTTTAGTTCAATTTACCATTAAAGCGTGTTTTTTAGTTTTTGGAACTACAATTTATTTTTATTATTTGTAATTGGTTGTGTGTTAAAGATATTGCAACGCAATAATATGTAAATATCATTAAGGGCACCCTTAAATATAGCTGACAAGCACAGTTATAAATCTAACCAGATGACGCTATTGTATGTACTTCGCGTGTTAAAAAACAGAGTAAAAGTACGATCAATAATCGTTCTTGAGTTGTTGCATTTAGCATTATCGGCGCCGGACATCCACCGAAATCTGGAAAAATGCCTAATTATGCCATATTGAGCTGTAAAAACTGTACAGAAAATTTTGGCCGCGGAAATGGCAATATTTTCATTCATTGGTAAGTAAATTTGTTCTTAAATTGTGTGTGAAAAAGTAGCACTTTTAATTTTCAAACAGATGGAGCGTGCGTGATCTAGTTATATTTATGTCTGCTGGCAAGAATATTGGAATATGAAAAAAAAACACGAGTGTTGTCATTATAAAAAAATATAATTAAAAAGAGGTAATCTAAAGAGTTTCCGTTCAGCTTAATGGCATGGTGAGTCAGAAAATAATAACTCCATGGTTCCCCCATTGTGCTTGGCGAAATTGTGCTGGCACTCATATTCACACATGCTATTGAACGTGGTCTTTTTGTTGTACATCATGGCGCACACTGGCATGTAAATCCTTGGGCAGGGGCATGAAGGGCCCGCTAAAGACATCGTTGACGTCATCATCAAAGCCACGAAACATACTGCAGACGAATAAATAGGTACTTAAGTAAATAAGAAGGTATTATAAATAAAGAATTATTTGTAATTTTTTTAGAATGAAAGATACTTGAAACTACTACAAGACGCATTTTAATAAAAAGATGACACGGTGCTCGTTTAAAAAATATGTAGTAAAAAATAATAACAAGAAACTACCTATAATAATAGTAAATGCGACTTTTTCAGGAACTAACACGAACTGCGATTTTGATTCGCGCGTATTTGGAATTGTATGAAGCTGTACAGAAAAAAATTCGCGCGAAAATAATATCGCAAGAAATCCGTGTTTTGCCACAGAAGCCACCGCACCGCGGCGCGGATAAATTCACGCGAATATTTTGAACTCTATAAACAGGTAGAAGGAGACAAAAATCGCGTGAAATTTTATCCGCAGTGCGTTTTAGTTAAATTCAGTACGCACAAAAATTCGCGCGAATAAGATTCGCGCGAATTATAATCGCAGTGCGTGCTAAGCCTAAAGTTAATTAAGTACATACAGCAGTGTGGGAAAATACCTAACTAACTAAGGAACCTAAGTATGTTAAATCAATAATATATGTAACTATACTGTGATTTTTAATTTCTTAGACTAAACTGACAGCTGCCAATGACTTAATTTTTTTTTAATGTAGCAAGCGCGGAGTATAGTGTTGTAGGTAAGGCTCAATCATTAGTAATTCATCGAATCGATGTGACATGACTCCTCAATTTAATTAGCAGTGGTGGCCCAGTGGTATCGGCCGCGACTTACAAGTTGCTGGTCGTGGGTTCGAACCCAGGCAGGCGCTTTACTTTGTGTAAATTATTTCATCACCACTGCTCTCAAAACGGTGAAGGAAAACATCGTGAGGAAACCGGCATGTCCTAGTACCAAAAATTCGAAGACATGTGACATCCACCAACCCGCACTGGGCCCGCGTGGTGGATTACGGCCCATTCCCTCTCACAGAGAGGAGGCCTGTGTCCCAGCAGTGGGAACATTAAAAAAGGCTGTTGATGATGATGATTAATTGGAGTAAATAAATCTTTTACAAATATAAATATTATATATTTAAATATAACAGTATTCATACACATAGTACTTAAACTTTTACTGTGTGAAATTTAGAAATCGAAAATAAAATAAATGCGATTGATAAAATGAAGTCTGACATTAATTAGTAGAAACTAAAAAAGGGCCGCTAGTTTCATAACAAAAGCATTTTTTTTGCCGTAAATTAGTTCCATTTTCGATCTGCTTCGATTTTCGATCAACATTCGATCACTCAGGATAGTCAGGATACGACACTACCTATTTCTATGTAACGATAAAGTGACAACCCCACAAATGTCAGTTTAGTCTACGAAATTAAAAATCAAAGTATATCTACTTACTACGAAAAAAAAATATACTTTGCCCTAATAAAAAAAAAATACATATAAAATCGTGGAATCATACATAGGCAAGTAAATATGTAAATTCAAATATTTGCAAAAACCCCACACAATTTCGTAAAATAAAATAAAGTTTATACCTTTGCAAAGTGTCATAAAAAACCGGGTGTACCATAAACAAAAGAATGAAAAAAAAATCCTTACCAAGTTTATAATTCATTATCGGTTGATTAACTGACGGCTAACTGTTGCACTTGTAGTCTCCTAGAGCACTATCACTGTTAGGGCACCGATGTTTTATATACCTTCGTGTTAGGTAATAATTGTTAACGAACCAGTATTATCGCTCCATTTCCTTTTGATAATCCGTCAATTGACAATAAAACATAAACAGGTGACAATTAATCGTAAAGTGCGGGAGTATTATCGGTCATTGTAACAACACTTGAATAAAACGTTTCGAAGTTCAGCGTCGTCTCTTTGTCGTACCTAGGAAATCGCGTTTCTATTATGAATATCCTCATTGTGTCTGGCTTTTTACCCGACTTCAAGGAAAGGATTATGGTTTTCGCGTGTATCTTGTATGTATGTAATATCTTTATTACCTCATATCTTTCAAACTACTAGAAGGATTCATGTGATTGAAGGGTACACTAGTCGAAAATTCTTCCATACAAACGTAGTCTAGGGATTATTCCACTGTTTGACAATGTACGTTGAAAATAAAAAGTGATATCAATTTGTCTCATCATTATCTAGCCCTGTATGGAAATGAAAAAGTAAAAAAAGAAAATATTTGAAAGTTATGAGCGTCGAAAGTTCCACATTTCGACAAAAAAATTTAACACATTTTTGGACGCAAATAAATGCCATAAGAAAACGGAAAATTGAAAAACGGCCACCATACAGGGATAGATTAGTAGTTCAACAATGCAAATAATTTAACTTTGAGCAGATACGTTTAGTAATTTTTTCATGATATCCAGACTCCCAAAAATCTGATTATAAAATTTCGCGCGCTCGGTTTCATCCTAAATCATTATCCATTTCGCTACAAATATGCAAAAGTGTGTATTCGTACGCGAACTAGCTTCCTACTGCTCATCACAGTATCTATCTCTTCTGTACGTGTTGTCGGTTGATATAAAATGCATTTTAACCCCGCGCACAAAATAGTTCGTGCCGTCGACTAGTGTAACCTTAAGACATCGCATCGTCTTGACCGCCCAAGTGTTCTTAGATTGGTGAAGTTAAAAAACAAAAAAATCGTGGCGGATTTCGGGCGCTATATTGTGCGGGCACCAATTTACTTCTTCCAAACCCATCAAGTGGATTCTCAAAATAAAGGGTTTTAAGAGGTCATTACAAAAATATATACCACTTATATTAAAAGTATTACGAATAAAGAAAATTTAACTTAATCGTTGTAAATAAAAAAAGTTGATTTAAAAATCAAATAACCCTTTCCTTGAAGTCGGGTTTTCCCCACCCGACTGCTTAAGAAGCGAATTAAAAAGCTGTAAACAAGAAAAAATCATGCTGTGCAGTCGGAGGATCAGGGAGTCACCCAGCTCGCGATATAGCGTCGGAATGGCCATATAGTCGAGGGTGCATTTGCACGCAGCCTGTGCGGGCCTTGCTGCTGCCACGCTGGCACGGGCCTTCTTGCGGGGCTTGAGTCTAGCCGAAAGACGGTAGGGGTCCGGCTATTGCGACCTACAACAAAAGTAGATAGTTGTATATTTTTATTTTTTTTATTTGTGATGGGTTTGCTCTTGACTCTAGTCTAGGTCAAAGGTGACAGAGACAGAGTCGACGATGGAGTGAGTTTACCCAGAAGAAGCCTGTTCACTCTAACTTTGAAGAGATTCGGGTTGAATGCGTTCGGAAACACTGACGCAGGTAGCGAGTTCCATTCATTCGCTGTGCGCATTATGAAGGATGTTTCCATGTGAATGTAAACCAGCACTTACACCACCATATAAGTTGCATATTTTGTAATTCTCACCATTCTTCACGTTCACGCAAAAGACTTGTGAGCAGGGGCGGATCTATCAAATGGCTATTTGGGCTTCAGTTCAGGGTCCCGTGAATGTAAAGGGGCCCCATACCCTATTGAAGACAGTAATTTAATATTCTACTAGTGTTGAGAAAAAAAACCTTTTCTGCATAAGACGACAACTTTCTTACTCCTAATTCTGTACAATAGGTAAAGAAAATCTAACCTAATCCAAATTCTGCGCGTACCTATATACAAAAATTTCGGAGCTCGCTTCGCTCGCTTAGCATTTTTTTAAAATCTCCGTTAATTCATTAGATATCATTCATTCCTTTTGTGCCCGGGGCGCCAAGTCTTTAAACACGTTAAAGATAATAATTATTTACTTATTCACCGGTCGGTGCTTATGCTCACACAAGGGCTTCTCACTATAAGTAATAAGTAATTGGAACTATATCTACGTAATAATGAGTACCTACAAATCGGCATATTGGTGATCTCGGCAAATTGTATCTTTATATCATTAGATAGATACAATTTTCCTGTCCCTCCAGACGAGAAGAGCCTCCCGGGCCCTCCCGCAGTCCGACTCTGCGCGAATATGTAGGTTTTCTCCGACTGCACAGCATGTTTTTTTTCTTGTTTACAGCTTTTTAGTTCCCTTCTCAAGCAGTCGGGTTTTTGATTTATAAAATAAGTTTTTTCCCTTACGTAGGTTTTTAATGAATAGGACTTAGCCATGTTTGGTAGCATTTTTTTATTTTTTTATTTGTGATGGGTTTGCTCTTGACTCTAGTCTAGGTCAAAGGTGACAGAGACAGAGTCTACGATGGAGTGAGCTTACCCAGAAGAAGCCTGTTCACTCTAACTTTGAAGAGATTCGGGTTGAATGCGTTCGGAAACACTGACGCAGGTAGCGACTTCCATTCATTCGCTGTGCGCATTATGAAATTCTCCTGTCCCTCCAGACGAGAAGAGCCTCCCGGGCCCTCCCGCAGTCCGACTCTGCGCGAATATGTAGGTTTTCTCCGACTGCACAGCATGTTTTTTTTCTTGTTTACAGCTTTTTAGTTCCCTTCTCAAGCAGTCGGGTTTTTGATTTATAAAATAACTTTTTTCCCTTACGTAGGTTTTTAATGAATAGGACTTAGCCATGTTTGGTAGGAATCCCTAGCTTTTCAATAAGTCAAGGATTATAGTCGGTACATGAGTCGACTTGAGAGTTGAGAGACGTTTCACTGATCCCTAGCTTTTCAATAAGTCAAGGATTATAGTCGGTACATGAGTCGACTTGAGAGTTGAGAGACGTTTCACTGATCCCTAGCTTTTCAATAAGTCAAGGATTATAGTCGGTACATGAGTCGACTTGAGAGTTGAGAGACGTTTCACTGATGAATAGCTTTTCAATAAGTCAAGGATTATAGTCGGTACATGAGTCGACTTGAGAGTTGAGAGACGTTTCACTGATCACTAGCTTTTCAATAAGTCAAGGATTATAGTCGGTACATGAGTCGACTTGAGAGTTGAGAGACGTTTCACTGACTGGTAGTTAGAACACCAACCAAATTAGGTGCCGTGAAGAAGCGGCGTCGTGTTCAGAACACGCGTCGCGGCGCGCCAACTGAATATTAGTTGCTACACCCAAAAGGGTAGGCGTTTTAACTCGCACTCACAAAAACTTAAGCCTAGGTGGCAACCCGGCGACGGGCTCGTTGTAGCGAGCCCCGGTGCTGCACCCGCGGCTAGGGAGCATAGCTACGTGACCGCTCACCTCACCCACTATGAGGAGGTTCAATATTGATATTTTGGCGTCGAGCGGGCGCACGGCCAGTACTGCGTTAACATTGGGGCGTATATATCGCCTTAAGGTTACACTAGTCGACGGCACGAACTATTTTGTGCGCGGGGTTAAAATGCATTTTATATCAACCGACAACACGTGTGGAAGAGATAGATGCTGTGATGAGCAGTAGGAAGCTAGTTCGCGTACGAATACACACTTTTGCAAATTTGTAGCGAAATGGATAATGATTTAGGACGAAACCGAGCGCGCGAAATTTTATTAAAAGACCTTTGGCAGTCTAGATATCATAAAAAAACTACTAAATCTATCTGTTCAAAATAAAATTGTATGCATTGTTGAATTACTAATCTATCCCTGTATGGAGGCTGTTTTGCAATTTTCCGTCTTCTTATGGCATTTATTTGCGCCCAAAAATGCATTAAAATTGTGTCGAAATGTGGAACTTTCGACGCTCATAACTTTCAAATATTTTCTTTTTTTACTTTTTTGCTTCCATACAGGGCTAGATAATGATGAGACAAATTGATATCACTTTTTATTTTGAACGTACATTGTCAAACAGTGGAATAATCCCTAGACTACGTTTGTAAGGAAGAATTTTCGACGAGCATTCGCTTTAGTGCCGTAAAACGGTAACTTTCTAAAGCACACTCCTTACCCAACTAGCACACTAGTGAAAAATGCAGCTTTCCTTGAAGCTCCAGTATCTATAGGGGTGGCATAAGGGCGTCAGAATTAGGCAGGAGTTCGATAACAGCTAAAACTATAGCTTATGAACGCAGTAGAAACCTAAGGTATTTTTGTGATACCTTAGGGCACCATAAACTGCACAATAGTTAGATTTGTATCTTTTTTGCCACTATTAGTCGCATAATGGTTTCGCATGGCATTTTAGACCACCATTGACTGCACTGTAGTTGTAATTGCATCCCTATTCGCACTTTTAGTTGCATTACGGTCCCGCGTGATCTACTTTGCCGCGCTATTCTGCATAGGGTAGGAAATTGTGACTATTTTACTTCCTATGGTTTCTGTTATGCATGTGAGATAAAATTAACTCCTCAGCTTGTAAAATTCCTTTTTGTAGAACTACTATAGAGTCTGCAGTGCTTTATGTTAGGTAATAATAGTTAGGGAGCATGAAGGAATACCGGCCAAGTGCGAGTCGGACTTGCGCACGAAGGGTTCCGTACCATTATCGCTAAAAACGGCAAAAAAATCACGTTGGCTTTATGGGAGCTCTACTTAAATATTTATTTTATTCTGTTTTTAGTATTTGTTGTTATAGCGGCAACAGAAATACATCATCAGATTAAAAACATGCTTAGACAAGGGAACAGGCCACTGTCACAGGTAGCCAAAAGGCTTAGAGAATTTGGTGAAGCAGATATAAATGATACTATAAACCACAAAGAGACAGTGTATCCACTTGTAAAAAAATACACGAAAAATCATAAACTGGTGCTTTAGTTTAAGGACTTCATTTTATCAGTAACACCGGCAGATATGGAAACAAGATACATTGAAGTACAAGAAAATAAAATATTTATTCAATGTAATAAATTCAATCGTAAAATGATCGTGTTTCAACAATCTTTTAATTCTACGTATCTGAACATTTTCAAATGTGAGTCTTGTTCAAACACAAAAACAGAATCTCTATGTTCTCCGAAAGACGCAAAATGTAAATTAGTAGGTATCCCTTACAAATCTGAATTATATTTTTACCTCTAGGTAATGCATACTTTATGAAGTGGTATTCATATATAGTTGTTACTTTATAATAAAATACAAGTTTTACAAATCAATATGTTTTATTAAGAAAAGACATTGACAAACAAAAACTTAAAATAATTAGAAATGGATAAGATGCACGATTTTTCGTATTTAACGAGACGTTTATAATTATTGTGTTAAGGATATCACATAGCCGCAGAAAGTAGGTATGTTAACAAACAGATGTACCTTTAAAAAACCTTTAAAAAAGTTAACGCACAACGCCAAAGTTGTGAAAATTATACTTATCTATTTAATCTCACAGAGTTAATCACAGCCACTATAATCATTATTATCATTTATCATTATACGATAATGTAATATTCTTCGGTCATAGATTTATTATTAGTATTGGCGTTATGATCTTGACTAATTCATATTTTGTGCAGTTATTTTTACAATTAATGTCGTTTTTAACAAACATTGAAAGAATGAAAATTAATATTAACAAACATTGATTTTTTTGACGATTAATTTATAAGTTTCAACCTGTATGTGCGTTGCCCTCTAAGTTGATTTTCAGAGATCATAAATAGTTAAGTACACCAGAAGAAAAGCAAGGGTTTCTAGCATTATTTTGCAGATCCCTAAATTACTTTTATTGTATGTACTGCAATGCAGGTGCGACCTTTATATGATATCAAATTCACACTCTAGGGTATAATATTCACTCTACTGGGCTTTGTATTGAGGTCGAAGTTCTAGAACATAGAATTTAGCAGCATAAATGGAACTAGGAGCTTCTGAACACTGATTTTTATCACCCAGTTCTGCAAAAGGGAGCTACAGTAGCAAAAATTAGAAACCAAGGCTGCAATAATATTGACGACATTTTCTGAGACCATTACTTTGTTTGATCATATATTTTTTTTTATTAAACACACAGCACAGTTTAGTCAGATCGCAATCGTCATATAATCGTTAGTTATCCTTATATAAACATAAATCAGCGTTATAATTAACAAAATTAAGACAAAAAATTTGGACCTGCAGCTTCAAATTCATTATATTTTCGTAAAATCTTCATTTAATTGAGGGCCCAATAATTTTATGCCGAAAACACCATACATGTTTCACAGTAAATAAAATTTGCCGATGTTTTTCACCTTAACAAGCTGCGTAACTCAAATCTTTATTTACACTATAAATATGTCGCCATTTTAACACGCTTTTATTAGCTTGGTATGTATGTATCTATGTATCAATGTAACGGAATCTTTGAACGTAATTTTCACCCACTTCAAAACGTTGGATTGATTTGAAACTTTGCACACTTATCAAGGACCGATGACAATGCAATAATTTAAACAGTTTGTCCCATTATCCTTACCAATAAAGCGTGTTTTTTAGTTTTTAGAACTACAATTTATTATTATTGTAATGTAAATTCAATACTTACATTAAAATCACCAACAACATAAACACAACACAATATTTCACTGCAACGCACTGAACGTGACGTTCATCGTTCATTCATTTAGTGTTAATATCAGCTTTCAACCGCTATTTTCACTTCATAAGGGTGCTTTAGGAGTGAAAATAGCGGTTGTAAGAAATTACAAGCGTTATTATGCAACTCTTTAGGATGTATTAAATAGGCGCTATAAGGCGCTCCTTTAGGGGTATAACAGCTGCAGAAGGGTTGCATAGCGCGCTATGCAACTAACACTTGCAGCTTCTAACTGTAATTATATACGCTATGAAGCTCTTAAGCAACCTTTTTGTGCTAGTTGGGTAGTAACGGCTTGGTTAAAAGGTTTGAATAAAAAATATATTTATTATTGTTTCATGTATATTATTTTACACATGGTTTTTTCGTATAACAAATAGTTTTGCTTGAAAAAAATAATTAACAACACGCAATTTTTTCGCTACTTTTGGATACTCCTCCAAAACGACTTGGATGTTTAAAAATATTTTTACACAGAAAAATTGATGGCTGGAGTTTCTTCACAACTAACATAGCATATGTAAATCAAATAATATTTTGCAAACAAAACTGTTCAAAAGGAGGTTCAATAATGATATTTGGAAATCGAGCGGGCGCACGGCCAGTACTGCGTTAACATTGGGGCATATATATCGCCTTAAATTTAAATCATTTGAACGACGAAGAGCAAATTGCGAATGAAAATATTTGTACAAAATTTTCCGATATATTTTTATTGCCTGGTGATAAGTTAACGACAACAAATATTTACAAACATCAAATTAGTTTACAACCCCACGCTCAACCAGTTTTAGGGTTCTGTACCCAAAGGGTTAAAACGGGACCGTCCGTCTGTCTGTCTGTCTCTCTGTCCGTCTGTCACCAGGCTGTATCTCATGAACCGTGATAGCTAGACAGTTGAAATTTTCACAGATGATGTATTTCCATTGCCGCTATAAAAACAGAATAAAATGAATATTTAAATGGGGCTCCCATACAACAAACGTGATTTTTTTGCCGGTTTTTGCGTAAATGGTACGGAACCCTTCGTGCGCGAGTCTGACTCGCACTTGGCCGGTTTTTTAGTAAACCGTACATAATAGCACATTCGCAAAAACATGAAGTAAACAAGCAGAACAAGCAACATGAACGGGAAGGTATAATTGAAGCATGTCAATCTGAATGGTCCAGTCCATTGTTATTGGTCCCTAAAAAGGTAGATAATACGGGCAATAAGAATTTGCGCTTAATAAGTGATTATTATAGGACTGGACTATTCCTACACGGAATCGTTGCTCTCCTACATCTCTTAGATAAATGATTTACTCATCAAATCTAAAAAATCACACACTCCACTCACACCCCAGTACTCACCCTACACACACTTTGGTTTATTTTATGTTTTTAATTCTTACTTTAACTGTTATTTTAATTTTATTTTTATTAATTAGTATTTTTTCTTGAATAGTTTATTGATAATAATTTGTGATTGCGACGACTATGTACCTACCACATATTGTATATGAATGCTAATATTGTGTAAAATCTTACCTGAATACTGTCTCTCAAGATACAGGTTGCCCCTAGTTTGAGAGGCAGGGTTCATTATTCAAAATGGTTACAATGGAATTCTTGCAATATAGCTGACTGTACGTGTATGCAAACTGTAATGTTTTTGGACCAATAAACATTTTTTTATTATAGGAAATTAAATAACTGTATACAAGATGACAAATTTCCTCTACCGAATTATATTGTTGAAATATTGGATTCTCTTTCGGGTCCTGCATACTTTTCTACTCTTGACCTTTCCAATGGATATTACCAATGTGACCTTGACCCCGAAAGTCGGAAATATACAGCATTTTGTTCTGGACAGTTTAAAGTTCCGGATAGCATAGATAAAAGTACTGCTGCCGTATCAGGACAATATCAGATGACGAGAATGCTTAAAAACAAGCCCTAATGCGTTTAAAAAAATGATGACTATTGCAATATCGAGTTTGACCTACGAAAAGTGTTTTTTATATTTAGATGACCTTATTGTTTTTGGAAATACATTAGAAAACCATACCAAAAATCTCATGGATCTTTTTACAAGATTGTGACAGGTAAATTTAAAGTTAAATCCTCATAAAAAGGATGTATTAAATTTAGTACCTATATGTTATATCGAGCGAAGGTGTTTTTCCCGATCCTGAGAAAATACTTGCTTTGAATAACTGACCAGTTCCGAAAAATGTTGAAGAATTAATTAGTTTTGTCGCGTTCGCCAACTATTACAGAAAATTTATTAAAAACTTTGCCAGTATAGCGTATCCCTTAACACATTTAACAAAGCAAAATGCATTATTAATATGGAATCAAAAATGTCAAACCGCTTTTTCCACTTTAAAATCTATAATTTCAAGCCCTATACCCTAACTTTTCTATAATTGAAAATTCATACTACAAACCGACGCTTCCAAATACGCAATTTTGTGCATTGACAATAGAAAACCAATAGCATTCGCGAGTAGAAATTTAAATAAGGCCGAAATCTAATATCCTACTGTGAAAAGAGAACTGTTAGCGATAGCATGGGCAGTAAAACATTTTCGTCCCTATTTATATGGCCGTACATTTATAATTGAAACCGACCGTAAACCACTAATTTATTTATTTGGCATGCGAGACCCATTTAGCCGCCTTATGAAGTTCAGACTTTTACTTGAAGAATACGAAGGACAATTTTTCGCCGATGGAGCACGCTTGCCTAGAAGTAACCTATTCACTCTTGACTTAAAGACCCCCAGATTGTAGCTATCTGGAAACACAGACTCCTTCAGGGAATTCCACTCTTTAGCTGTACGCATAATAAAAGTGTCCCCAAAACGTTTTGTGCGTATGGATGGGATGTCCACCATGTACCGATGACGCATCGCCGTACGTCTGGTAGTCCGATGATGGAACGGGCTGGGTGGAATTAAATCATGTAATTCCATCGCACACTCCCCGAAATGTAACCGATAAAATACCGACAAACTGGCAACTCGGCGACGATGTTCAAGGCTCTGGAGCTTTGACTTTACCAGTGCCTCATCGCCGATGAGCCTCTTGGCCCGTTTTTCGATCGACTCTAGTGCGGTATTTGGCAGATCCATCCCAGAGATGAGAAAAGAACTCCATGCATGATCAAACTTGCGCTTGATACAAGCTGAGCAGCAGTTCTGGCGTGAAGTACCTTCTTACCTTTGCAAGGATCCCCAGCTTTTTGGCAACCAGCTGAGCCTTTGCCTCAATGTATGTGCCAAAATTGATAGTCGATGTCAACGTAACGCCAAGCTCAAGATGGTCAGTTATTGGCACGGTCACATCTCGCCAAGTTGGAGCCGGGTGAAATTAGCTCTTTTTAGCGGAAAAAAGACACGCCTGGGTTTTAGCAGCATTAAACCTGACCAGATTGGCATCATCCCATTCGTAGACTGCTTGCAAGGACAGGTTCAAGCGCTCCACCATGGCCTCCCGAAGAGACTGGATCTGAGGCTCGGTAGCACGAGCGTTGGACAAGTATCTCTCAGCAACAGTGCTGTCGTCTGCATACCCAAAGGTTTCAGCAGATCGTTAATGTGCAGCAAGAATAAAGTTGCTGAGAGTACCGACCCCTGAGGGACCCCGGCATTAATATCCAAGTGGTCCGACGAGCAGCCATCAATAACCACTCGAATGGACCGATCTCTCAGGAAGTCTGCAATGCAATCACACAGACCACCAGGCAAAACGAATGAAGGAAGCTTACCAATAAGGCTTTCGTGCCAGACCCTATCAAAAGCCTTCGAGATGTCTAGGGATAAGACAAGCACTTCCCCGTGGCTCTCGATGGCCTCACTCCAGATGTGAATGGCATACGCTAGAAGATCCCCAGTAGACCGATTTCGGCGGAAGCCGTCACTTAGGATATCGTTTGCTTCTAGGTATGCCAGGAGCTTAATATTGAGTACGCGCTACACGACAGGATACGCTACAGATATGGGTCTGTAGTTGGCCGGGTCAGCTCGACTGCCTTTCTTGGGCACCGCTGTACGTTAGCCTGTTTCCAAGCATTCGGCACTTTGCCAGCCTCATACGAAAGACGGAATAGGCGTGTCAAGATCGGAGAAACCAGCACTGTTTTTGTTACGGAGACGCAGATAGCGAGTCCGTCAGACGCGTCGTACTTATCTTACCCAGGGTTTACAGGGTTTTACAGGGTTTACCCTGAAGCACAATTTTAAACCGCGTGCGGGTGTGTGTACGCCCGTGACGACACTTGCTATCGGCGTCTCCGTAACCTTGAGGACTCCAGATTCACAACGCTATGGGCCGACACAGGTCTGGATAAAATTATCTACGCCTGTGTCTACCGTTCGCACAGCGGAGATCAGGTGACATCCAGGCTCACAGAGTACCTCAGTGAGGCGGCTGATGCGGCACAGCAGCGGTACCCGTCCGCCCAATTAGTGTTACTGGGGGACTTTAATGCCCACCATCAGGAGTGGCTCTTCCCATACCAATGCACTAACCATGCTGGACGGGAGATGCGTAAGCTTTCGCTAGCGCTAAACCTCGCTCAGCTGGTCCAGGGGGCAACGAGGGTACCGGATGTTGATTCGCACACAGTAAATTGCTTCGACCTTCTGCTGACAACAGATCCAGACAGATACTCTGTGTCGATAGCTTCACCTTTGGGTACTTCCGACCACTGTCTGGTGAAGTCTGTGTCCGTCTGTTTCCCGCCCGTTCCCAGCCCAAGAGGCACCCGGCGGGTTTGGCGGTACAAGTCAGCAGATTGATTGCTATCCTTGGCAGCCTACTTACTTTTCTTCGACTGATCCATCGACGTGCGCGGACGCCGTGACGGATGTGTTGCGTCGGAGAATGGAGTACTACGTTCCGTTCTCTGACGTATCAATGTCTAGCGAAGACCGGCCATGGTTTGGCGTCGAATGCAAGCGTGCCGACGCGCTTAAACATGGTGCGTACCTGGCTTGGGTCGACGCTCGATCGCGTAAGGCGAGTTACGTGGGTCAGAAGAAGAAGGCCTTCAACAGGTCTGCCAAGTCCTGCAAGATAGTATTGCGAAGGGTTCGGTTCGACCACATTGGCCGAATAGGGACCAAACTTGCTTCTTACCCAGCAGGTAGTAAAGCGTTTTGGTCTCTGGCTAAGTCGGTCGAGTCGAACTTCTGCCGACCCTCACCACCACCACTGCTGTTAGTTCGCTTCTTCAGTCGGGTGGAAAAACCCGGCTGCAAGGAAAGGGTTATTTGATTATTAAATAAATAAAAAAAATTTAAAAAGATTTTTCTTTTTCATACCCTCAATTCACTTTTCTAGAGAGTTTTGTTTTAGATACTATAAAAGTTTGCTAAAAGTTAACCTAATAGTTAGATTTTATTTGCTTAATTATAGCTAAAATGCTACGTGTTAATAAAGTGATTATTGTGTACTAATATTGTATTTTATTTAATATCTATTCAGACAAATTAGGAACAGGTTTTGGATCTTTGTTAAATAACCGTTCTAAACACACAATAGTGAACCATTGTTATCATAAACTGCATTTTAATGAGCTCATTCATAAAATTCAACAGACACAATTGAATGAGCAAACTACTGTAGTGCTTCTTTTTGGAAATAGCCTTAGTGTAACAAAAAGGGACATAGTTAATGGTATTGACACCCTACTTAAGTTAAGATTAGGCAAATTAACATTATGTGCATTGCCCTATTCTGACAAGTTACTTGTTCAGGAAAATGAATACATTTCTAGTTTAAATAACTTGATGCATATTTTATCTTGTCGTCATAGTGACCGTTTATTGTTTTTTGACACCAACAATTTTGTTAGTGATTTTGTTTTGATTCGGGATCATATGTTTCTTCCCAAAAATAGTCGGCATTTATTAGCTACATTGTTAGCTTTTAATATACACGCAGTTATTGATGATTTAACTGAGACTAGGTTTAGTGATTTAACAGTATTATCCAGTTTTTCTGATAATACTACTGTAGATTCTTTAAATGATTAGAGCCGACAATAGAGAAGACGAATAGTTATATTTTACTATATCATCAAAATAAAAATCGCTTCTCCGGCAAAATTTTAGACGTGGAATTGTTAGTAGATAAATACTCAGAAATAAATATATCTAATCTAATCTAATCTAATACCACATGGATATCTTATGTTTTTGTGAAACTTGGTTAAAACCAGATAGGCTGTTGTTTAATGTAAATAATTTTTCAGTTGCCAGCGCGTACAACAGATCCACAGTGGGTGGTGGTACCCTGATACTTTCTAATAGTCATCTCAAATATAAGGAAAGAAAGGATATCACTGCTTACTCTGTTGATCGCTTATGTGAGGTAGCATGTGCGGAGGTCGAGGGGCATACTATCTTGTGTGTTTACAGACCACCAGCATCAAACTTGTCATTGTTTTTAATTACAATGGAAGAATTGTTAAGTAAACTTTTCAGAGATAATAAATTAGTTTTTGTTTGTGGTGACTTAAATATAGATCTGTTAGTCAATTCACCTGAAAAATGTAAGCTCAATTCATTGTTCAAATCATTTAACTTAAAATATTTATTTAATGAACCGACAAGAATAACAGCAACTTCAGCTTCGTGCATAGATAATGTATTCACTAATTGTAAAGTACAAAAATCGTTTTTAATTAGTGGCGTTAGGTCAGACCATACTGGTCAACTAGTATCTTTTGAGTCAGATAAAAAAATAACCTAGCTAAATCAATTCGATTAAGACCTCTTACTAAAAATAAATTAAATTCTTTTAATAATAATGTTTCTAGCAACCTTTGTAACGCCAGTTTTGATTTAAAAGACCCCAATATAAATTACGGCACGTTGTTTCTACAATTTGCCAAGAATTCAATAAAACGTGTCCTATAAAAACAGTTAAAGTCAAGAATTACAAATCGAAATTTAGTGAATGGGCCACTGTGGGCATAAGAAAAAGCCGAGATAATTTATATAATTTATATTACGAAAAATCTTTGACTACCGATCAAGTTTTCCACACATATGTTAGGAACTATTCCAAAATATTCAAAAGAGTCTGCGCTCAAGCAAAATCTCAAATAATAATTAACAAAATTGGTGTTTCTAATAATAAAATAAAAACTGTATGGCAAGTAATTAATAGAGAAACTGGAAAGACACAACAACGCGATCAGAATGAGTTGTCTTTCAATATATCTAATCAAACCATTTCTGATAAGCAAGAAGTCGCTGAGACATTAGAAAATTTATTTACCAACATTCCGTTAGAGGTTACGAAGTCACTTCCCTCCTCATCTAAATTGGCTGCAGCTCTTCTTAAGGAATACTTTACTAAAGACATACCAACCTTTAAATTTAAACCAATATGCATTGATACAATTAAAAACGCGTTCAAAAGTCTTAATATAAAAAACACTGAAGACTTATGGGGGATATCCGTTAGGGTTCTTGGAGATATTATTGACTCAATTGCTCCTGTCCTAACAGGCATATTCAATCAATGTTTGGACAGCGGCACGTTTCCTGACTTAATGAAACACAGTAAAGTAGTACCAATTTTCAAATCAGGCTGTAAGAGCGATCCCTCTAATTATAGACCTATATCCGTGCTACCAGCATTGAGTAAAATCTATGAAAAAATCATGCTGGACCAGATGTTGTCTCATTTCAATTCAAATGGGATCCTGCATAGTCAGCAGTTTGGTTTCACGAAAGGTAGGTCGACAACGGACGCGGGAGTAAAAGTCATCAGCCACATCTTGGAATCTTGGGAGAATTCCCAGGATGCCATTGGCATTTTCTGTGATCTGTCAAAAGCGTTCGACTGCGTCGACCACAACACACTGATCTGTAAATTACAACACTACGGGATTCGAGGACAAGCTGCTGATCTTGTGCTTTCCTATTTATCAAACAGACAGCAAAAAGTAAATGTTAATGGGGCGACGTCCTCCGGGTCTCTAGTCAAAATGGGCGTGCCCCAAGGTTCAATTCTCGGCCCTTTCCTTTTTCTTGTTTACATAAATGATCTCCCTTTTATGATGGCCAAATTATCGGATATAATTCTATTTGCTGATGATACTTCGCTAATTTTTAAAATAGATAGGAAAGATACGGATGTCTTACATGCCAACGAAAGTCTGATTGTTCTCTCGGAATGGTTCGCAGCTAACAATCTTTTACTGAATGCGAAAAAAACAAAATGTCTAAAGTTCTCTTTACCAAATGTACCTCAACGTGACCTAAATCTAAATCTTGACGGCAAAAATCTTGAAATAATAACGGAAACTGTATTCTTGGGGATTACTATCGATAGAACTCTTTCGGGCAGGTTAAGTTCGGCTGGCTATGCAGTAAGGAAGATAAGGCAGTTAACCGATGTAGCCACAGCTAGACTAGTATACTATGCTTATTTCCACAGTATTATGTCTTATGGCATTCTGCTGTGGGGGTCAGCAGCAGACGTTGACTCAATTTTTATCTTACAAAAGAGGGCAATCCGCGCGATCTATAAAATGGGTCCTCGCGAGTCCCTCAGAGAAAAAATTAAAGAGATCGATATACTGACTCTACCTTCACTTTATATTTTGGAATGTATTTTGTATGTCCGCAAAAATCGAGGGCTTTTCAAAACTAGAAGTGACTTCCATAATTTAAATACACGCAGTAAGCACGAAATTGTAATACCCAAATTCAGATTAACGAAAACTAGCAAGTCTTTTCTTATAAACAGTATACGCTTTTATGACAAGTTGCCTAAGTCAGTTATAGAACTGACCGATGGAAAGTTCAAAAACTACATCAAACGTATCCTTGTTAAAAAAGCATATTATAAAATCAAGGACTACGTTGAAGATAAAATTTTTGGCTTTGACACCCTCTGCGCATGCGGCTTCCCTGGTAACTCATAAACGGCACAAATATATGGATATCTCTAACTATTCTCAATCTCATTTTTTTACTCTTTTAATTAAACTTTTTACAATATTTTTCAATCATCATTATAGCCCTTTGCTAAGAATAGTTACAGTACTGATTACAGTATTTGTGCCACATGTTAAATTTAGTGTTGTTTTTTTTTATTTTATTTTACCTTTGTATAGATTCTTTTACCGATTGTAAATGTGTGAACATTGTAGGCTTTCTAGATTTCTAGATGATTGTTAACATTTGTTAACTTTTTATTTCGTACATTTTTTTTTTGTTTGTTTTTTTCAATTTCGTACGACTTATTGTCGGGCCTACGTTGTCCCCCCATATCCAAGTACTAATGCTGTAACATGGAAATATTGTAAACACAAAAAAAAAAAAAAGAGTAACCATGGAGTTTCTTGCCGGTTCTTCTCCATAGGAAACGACTAACCCGAACCGTGCACCTTTTGTCGACGTTTTATAAGTGCCCATGTAGGCCGATGTAAAATAAAAATATTTGATTTTGATGATTTTGATTTTATCAGAATTGGGTTAAACGCGCCATGGGCAAACGCGGACGCCATAGAAAGCGAGGACAATCGTCGTCAAGTAGCAGCAGCACGACAACTACGACGAGTTCGAGTGCTAGAACGCCGTCACCTCTGCCCAGAAAGAAATCAAAGCTGTGAGTACCTTACACAATATTATACCCGAGTTTGACCCCATAAATGATGTTATCAATGCATGGCTTAAATCCTATGCAGCATCGTTTGATTGGACCGACGAAACGATACGTTATCAAGCTCTGAACAAGTTGAAAGGCTCTGGCAAAGTCTGTTATGACTCGTTGTTGCGAACTGATAACCGGTGGCCTACATGGAAATGGAGTGATTGGAATCGGCGTCTGGCTGATAGTTTTCAAACACGTCTTAATATGTTGGAATTATTAAAAGAAATTATTAATAAAAAACCAGTAGAAAACCAATCACTATACGAATTTTATTTTGATATCAAATGTAAAGTTGACCGATTATCTTTAAACTTTACTGAGCAAGATATTATATGTATAATTGTCGGGAGCATAGGTGATAGCAATATAGGAGCATCTATTGAGTCGAGTAATTTTAAATCTTGTCACGAGTTAGCTCGAGGCAAAAACTCAAAACAAACCAGTTCGGGTAGTACACGTGAAAATCAACATAAAACAGGGGTGCAAATAAATAAATATGCTTGAAAGTTATCAAATACAATTTAAAAATTCTATTAAATGTTACACTTTTTTTTTTTTTTTTTTTTGCGTGGAGAAATGCTCATGCATACTGCACTACCACGGGGAGATAGTGCAGTTATGTGGGACTCTAACCCACTAAAACTCCACGGTGTCCTCCAGTGCCGCTTATGGCGGGAACACGGGCACGCGTTAGCACTCTCCGCGAACCCGCCGCGGCTGTCCGTCACCGGACCCTCCTCGGGGGAGTACCCCCCATCACCGGCGCACCAGAACACACTGTACGCCGTGACCACCCCAGGGACCAATTCAGCACATGGGTGCCAGACGACCCCGTGTATGGCACCCTTGGTCCCACTGTGACGGGTCGAGGTCAATGGCCCCGCCACCTACCATTTTGCGGCCGCAGGGGATAGGGAGAGCGGCTAACGCTATACCGACACTCCTCTTCCCCTGCGGCCCCACCGCGTCCGCCATCAGACGGTGGCGACCCCGTCTAGACCGCGGAAGGTAGGGAGAGCGGCGCACCGCAATACCGGCACTCCTCTCCCGCCGCGGCCTCCAACCCTCAGCCGCGACATCGTATGGGACCTGGGAATCTCCATAAGACATCGCGGCCCGCCTCAGTTGCGATGTCGCCTGTTACCAAGCGGCACCGCAACCTTCGTCGGCTTAATCGGCAAAAGCCCTGACGAGCGGCCCCTCCTCGGGTTCCTCTTCGCTTCACCGTGGGTGACCAAGCCACGGTTACTGAGCCCCCCCGCCTCGACAAAGCGGGAACCCACCGGGGGGGAAATGTTACACTTGCGGTGGAAATCATAAAAGGAATCCGTGTGATTTCATTAAATGTAACTTTTGTAAAAAAAGGCCATGTTGAAGCTGTGTGCCTTAGTAAAAAAAGTACAGGATTAATTAAACCTGAAACTGAGGAAACAAAATTGATCCTTACCCCTGATCCGCGAGATAAATTTATAAAAACTGTTAACATTGATCACTTTGTCAACGAGTCATTTATTGATACAGGATGCAGTTGTTTCCTGATTGCCGAATATGTGATAAAACAAAATTCGCTTCAAACTAGTGCGCTACCCTCACCTGTTTTGTTACAAGGATTTTCAAGACATAACTCTAAACCGGTCACTCGAAAACTTACTTTAGATTTAAAAATTGATTGTGTGTCTTTAACTGGTGTGAACTTTTACGTTATTGATGACTTAGTAAGTTGTGAAATACTTATAGGCCGTAACATAACGGAGCGAAATGACTTGATATACTTACGTGTAGGTAATTCACTCAAGTTGGATTATGCGCAATCACTTAGTGAATTTTGTGACGCTATCTGAGACTAAATTCGATACTGATACAAAAAAATAAATGACTGATGATGTTAAATGAATTGATCTATTTATTTAGACAATATAAACAGTGTGTTGCATCAGACATTAAAGAGTTAGGGAAAGTGAATAACCACGAAATGGTTATTACGTTGACAGACCCACGACCTGTGCAGTGCAGACCTTTTCGAGCCTCTCATACAGACAGAAAGATTATTCGAGATATGGTGCAGGAATTAGTGGATAACAAAATAATTCAAGAAAGTAATTCCCCTTACGCGAGTCCTGCTCTGCTTGTGAATAAAAAGAATGGCGAGAAGAGACTCTGCATTAATTACCGCGCACTGAATAAAATAATAGTAAATGACAAGTACCCAATGCCCCGAATAGAGGATCTTATAGATAGACTACAGGGTTATAAATATTTTACAAGTCTTGATGTAAAAAGTGGGTACTACCAAATTATTATGAGCTCACATTCAATAGAAAAACGGCATTCAATACCGAAGATGGCCATTATAAATTTCTGTGGCTCCCATTTGGTTTGGCTAATGCACCATCTTGTTTTCAACAGATGATGAATAAAGTATTAGGTAATTTAAGGTTCGAGAACGTCATTGTTTACTTAGATGACGTTTATTTAATTACACAAACTATTGAGGCAAATTTAAAGCTCTTAGAAAACATCATCATCTGCCTAGCCTTTTCCCAACTATATTTGGGTCGCCTTCTAGTGTTACCGGATTCAGCTAAGTACCAGTATTTTACATGGAGCGACTGCCTATCTGACCTCCACAACCCAGTAACTGGGTAACACGGTACCCCTTGGCAAGACTGGTGTCAGATGTCAAGCTTCTGACTACCCGTAACGACTATCAAAGATCTTCAAATAACAGCCTGGACCAACGGCTTAACGTGCTTTCCGAGGCACGGAGGAAACTCGGTATGTTGAAATGGTCACCCATCCAAGGATCGACCTCGTCAAGCGTTGCTTAACCTTGATGATCGACCAGTGCGGCTGTTATTATTTAGCCACGAGCTCCTCGAAAACATTTTACAAATATTTAAAAATAATGGGTTAACTTTAAATGTAATTTCCTTAAAACTGAAATACAGTTTCTCGGATATAAAATAAAACTAACGGAGATATCGGTGAACATACATAAAAAAAAACATACAAGAAGTCGAACATAGAACCTCCTCCTTTTTCGAAAGTCGGTTAATGAAGTGGTTACACAGTCTCACATATAGTATTGCTTATATTTTACTCGCGAGACTAGATAAAACACTTGTAGGTACTAATCCTCGCCAGAAAATGTGAATAAACCATGGAACAACTTGGTACATTAAAGTGTAGCGAAAAGCTCTTTAAATGCGTGAAAGTGATTCCAAATAGAAAGCTAAGTACGGTTAACCTAGCAGTAATAGAGTAAGCGTTTGCTGATGGTTCAAAGGCGTATTATGGCTTGTGGTTCATACTTGCAGGTTTAGAAAACAGGTTCTGATGTTGGTTTTGTTTCAGTGTGTTACCTAGACTCGTGGGGCGCCTGGGACATGCGCCTTGCAGAATGCCCGTGTTGGCAACTTCGTGGAGCAAACGCCACCTAATAGCAGTGACAGCGGGGAGGAGACCTGCTCGCTCAGCAGCTCGGCGCGCCCGGCCTCTTTCTTGGCGGACTGTTCGACGGGACACTCGGTTTTTATTAGATCCATTATTCGGAAAGGAAATTATTTAGTTACACGTTTAATCTAATGTGTGGGGTGATTTAATTAATTAGTTCATACCCTCAATTCACACCCTCAATTCACTTTTCTAGAGAGTTTTGTTTTACTATAAAAGTTTGCTAAAAGTTATATTTAATAGTTAGATTTTATTTGCTCAATTATAGCTAAAATGTATAACATGTTAAGTACCTACACCTACGTGTTAGTAAAGTGATTATTGTGTACTAATCATCATCATCATCTACCTAGCCTTTTCCCAACTATATTGGGGTCGGATTCCAGTCTTACCGGATTCAGCTAAGTACCAGTGTTTTACATGGAGCGACTGCCTATCTGACCTCCACAACCCAGTAACTGGGTAACACGGTACCTCTTGGCAACACTGGTGTATCTGACACCATTGTTGCCAAGCTTCCGACTACCCGTAACGACTGCCAAAGATCTTCAAATGACAGCCGGGACCAACGGCTTAACGTGCTTTCCGAGGCACGGAGGAAACTCGGTATGTAGAAATGGATGAAATATGTGGATGTTGAAATATTGTGTACTAATATTGTATTTTATTTAATAGTGCATGTTGCAGAATATGTACATATTATTTTGCATGTCAATAGGAAGGTCTTCAACAGACATTAATCAAACTATTTACAAATTTCACGTAAAATGTGGTAAAAAACAAAACACTACAAAGCAAAAAATAACTTCTCATGACGATGCCCAAACAGGACTAGGATACATTGTTTTATTTCGCAGTTCTAGTGCCCACCTTCCGGGTTCATCATCAGATCAGTTCGATGGTTCCATTTTCATCAGTACCTTTTATTTATAAGTATCTTCATTGTAGTTTGTAGTCGGTTAATTATATAGCCGTGATATACCTACTTAGCATTTAGGAGTTCCAGTGGCCATCTGCGATCTTCTTCATCAGTTCCACTTCACCAACTGATACTTTCTGAGTGCAAATGATTGCATTGTTGATGAAAACACCAAAATCTCTGTTTTTTTGCCTGTTATATTTGAAGAGTACCCTCAATTTCTCCAGGAGCCCATTATCAGATCCTGACCGGATGACTTTGGGACCACCTGGAAAGTATATATCCTTTCAAAAAAAGAAGAATTTTTCAAATCGGGCCAGCGACTTTGCGTAATCGAGGAACATACATTAAAAAATAACGATTCCGACGAATTAAGAACCTCCTCCCTTTTTTGAAGTCGGTTAAAAAGGTTGCTGATTTTAGGGTGTGTTCCTCTGTGGCCGGACCACAGTTTAGTACTCAGATGCTATAGTTTGAAATAATATCTACCTAAAGTTTACTTTCTTCGGAATATATATATATTTTTAGTACCTCAAGAGATATCTTTTTGATTAACAATTTATGAGGTCCGGCCGCCAGGCAGTGCTCTCTGGCCGCGCCACCTCAAATTAAATAGATTAAAATGAACTATTAATAAATCAATATCCCGAAAAAAACTACCTAAAGAGTACCTTGCATACGACAAATATGGTCCAATAAACCCCTTTAGTTAAGGAGTTATTGGTCGTCGGGTGTGGTCCGGCTGGAAGGTATACTCTGCAGCAAGTCAATTTTGCAATATTTAATATGAACTAACCATAAATCAATTTATATAGTAGTACCTTTTTTCTACTCTTCGTTGATACTTTTATCTCTCAAGAAACTATTCATTTTGATTAATTTATCTTTAAAGTATGTGGCGC
>CAOCPI010000121.1:0-53701 GCA_948252205.1 Orthosia incerta
TAGCTCAGAGAATCTAAGTACTAGAAAGCTATAATTTGGAATGGATATACACATTAATAATTCCGACAAAGTGGTAAAATTAAATCAGGAAAAAAAAATTTTTTTCGGGTAATAGACGTAAAGTGGGGATGTATTTTTTTTTCACATCTGTCCCATGGTGTGGGGTATCGTTGGATCTTCTCTCTTCTTCTTATTCGTTGACTTCATTACTGAAGGTCGTGCCCGTCTTGAAAAGCTTTCACGGAGTCATTGACGAGCTGCTTCCAAGCCACTCTGCCTTCGGCTCTTCTCAGGGCAGTGGTAACCGTGAGTCCCGTAATCGCCCTGATCTGGTCTGTCAACCGAGTGGGTGAGCGTCCGCGTGGCCTTTTCCCATTCACTTTTCCTACAACAACCAGTTTTTCCAGGTTATCTGGCTGTCTCCGGGCGATGTGACCAAAATAATTTAGAACTCTTTGGTAGCAAATCGTGGAGAGTCTGGTTTTGATGTTAAACTGGTTGAGAATAGACTTATTTGTGCGTTTTGCAGTCCATGATATGCGCAACATTCTCCTCCAGCACCACATCTTGAAAGCCTCAATCTTTCTTCGATCCACCGAGCGAATTGCCCAAGATTCGGAGCCGTAAAGGAAAATTGAGAATATCAGGGTTCTAACGAGTCTCTTCTTGGTGTTATTAGAGATGTTCCTATCTTGCCATACCCTCGACATCTTGCTCATAGCAGCTTTGGCCATCTGCGTACCTCTCCGAATTTCGCCACTGCAGCCCCCCTGATCGCTGATCATGGAGCCCAGGTACACAAACTCATTGACGAACTCTAGATCTACAAGTTCCCCCGTGCGTGCTATTAGTCCAGCTCTGTCAATGATCATGACTTTGGTCTTGGACTTGTTGATCGACAGTCCGACCATCTCGCTTTCACGCTCTATCCTCACAAATAGCTCAGCAAGTTTGCGCTCCGTAGCTGCAAACAATGTGGTGTCATCCGCATATCGGAGATTGCTGATTTTATTGCCACCTACCGCTATGCCTCCCTCCCACTCTTCTAAGGCTCTTCTCATGATGTATTCGCCATAGATGTTAAAAAGAAGAGGGGACAGGATACAGCCCTGGCGTACTCCTTTCTCTGGCTTAAAAGGGCCCGACACCACATTGTTGATTCTGACTAGCGACTCTCCATCCTCGTATAAGTTTGCGATCAATGCTGTCAAGTGCAAAGGTACTCCCATTTCCTCGAGTATTCTCCATAGGCAATCCCACCTCACACAATCAAACGCCTTGGAGTAGTCGATAAAACACAAGAGCATTGGAACATTAAACTCGCGGCTCTTTTCTGTCATTTGCCTTATATTCACAATTTGTTCTCTCGTGCCTCGACCCTTGACAAAACCAGCTTGCTCACTTGGTATTTGTCGCTGTAGATACGATTGGAGCCGTCCGTTAATTATATAGAGCATGATCTTGCTAGCATGGGATATGAGTGCCACTGTCCGATAGTTCTCGCATTACTTGGTTGACCCCCTTCTTGTGCAGCGGTATCAAGAGAGACTCCTTCCAGTCCTTAGGCCATCTACCCGTTCTCCAAAGCTGGTTACACGGCTCCCGTAAAAGCCTAACACATATGTCTCCAAGACACTTCAGCTCTTCGGCGAAAATGCTGTCTCTTCCAGCTGACTCATCATATCTAAGCTTTGTCAGCGCACCTTCCACTTCAGATTCCAGGATCGCCGGCTCTAAGAAGAGATCTTTAAACTGGATTACCGGCTCATCAGATCTCCCTGCGTCTTTGTATAGGCTCTCACAGTACAGCCGCCATCTCTCCGTAACCTGGTCAATTTCCGTTAGTAAGTGCCCATGATCATCTTCAATAGCCCAGGTCTTCGGCTTGAAGTCCCAGGTAATACTCTTCACTTTCAAGAATAGATCTTTTGTATGCATATACTGCACGTGCTTTTCAATATCCGGACATATTGAGTTCAGGTATTGGTTGTAGTCTCTGCGGCATAAACACTGTACCTTTGCTGAAAGAAGCTGGGATTGAGCAAGGTCTGATTCGTCTCTGGCTGTCAGTAGCTGTTTTCTTTCCTTGATCGCCGTCCATGTCTCGGCAGTAATCCACGCCTTTTTTGGACAATCAGTGTCCTGAAATTTATCTTCTGTCCGTGATTGGAGCACAATCTGTTTTAATCTGGTCCAGTTGGTGTCTGTGTCAGCACTGGGATCCACTTCAAAGTTTGCGGCTTTTCTGCTAAAACTTTCCTTAAAAGCGGCGAGTGTCGGCTGGGAGGGTCGGATTTGCTGCTTGACCGTGGTTCTTATACACCTCTTTAGCTTGATGGTCACTTCTGCCACCAAAAGCTTATGATCACTTCCGCAGTCGGCTCCAGGGTACGTCTTGGTGTTGCTAATGCAGGATCTCCATCGCTTTGCGACTGCAATGTAGTCAATTTGATTTCTGAAGCGATCTCCTGGCATAACCCAAGTATATAGACGTCTTGGGTGGTTCTGGAAACAGGTGTTCATGATAGTGAGGGAGTTTTCTGCGCAGAATTGAAGCCACATCTCACCTCTATAATTCCTATCCCCAAGACCATATTTCCCGACTACTTCTCTTAGATGGTCCTCACGCGTTGTTGATCCGACCTTTGCGTTCAGGTCTCCCATCAAGAGGGTGATCTCTCTTCTGGGGAAGCTTTTAAGAGTGTCCTCTAGCAGTCTATAAAACTCCTCGATTTCTGTTTCCGACGACTGAGAAGTTGGTGCATACACTACAACAAGGTTCATGCGACATGGTTTTGTGTTAATTCTCATGGTAATTATTCGGTCACTCACTGGATTGTATCCGAGAACAGACTTGTTGATCAGTGGAGATACACTGACGCCTACTCCATTCTTGCTTAAGCTTTCTGGTCCCGAAAAGTAGATGGTATGTCCAGAAGCCGTGGTAAAGAAACCCGAGCCTCTCATGTGTGTTTCCGTAATCCCCAGAATCTCCAGATGGTAAAATTTTTGCTCTTTGCTTATAATATCCACTTTCCCTGGTTGAAGCATGCCCCGGACATTTCCATGTCCCTACCCTGATCTTCTTCCGCAGTTGCGGGCGGTTAGTTGGGATGGATGCGTTGTTGTCACCAGTAGCATCCTGTACGCACTGAGCCTGATGAGTCACTACAGTGTAACCAGTAGCATACTTCACACCATGTGACCTGAAATCAACATGGCGCCGGGTGGTAGCCGGGTCGCATGCCATCGCTCTCTCGTTATCAGACATTTTCATACGGGTTTCTTGTGAAGATAATGCAGTGGTTTCCCCTTGCCTTCTGCATCAGTCGTTTTTGGAGCTATTGGGCTCCAAGGCTGCTGACACCTCTTCTGCCTGGTTTTCCAAGCAGGTGAGTGGTACCGCCACCGCTCGGTCGCCATTGCCTCGTTAGTTGTCTAGCAGGGAGCACCACGACAGCTGGAGGGCTGTCGTCCCAGGTTGCTTGTGTGTACAAACTTCCAGGGCGTGCAGGTGAGGTTGACTGGGGCTGACTAGATGTTATTGTCATTCTCCCGTATCTCCCCACGTTGGATAGGCAATCCAAAAAAAAATTGGGGTTTGTTGCAACCATTTTTCGATTCAGAGATCCGTTTGCGTTAAATTAAGCCTGCCCCCCCCCTGCCAGCAAAATGGTTGCTCTTGGCATGTGAAAAAAAATCATGGCAGTAGTAAATATAACGAAATTAAAAGGAAAACTAACACAGATAGGTAGGCTTTACAAGTTTACGAGTAATAGTCGACCAACTTATAAAATGTACTTGGAACAGTAAAATTTTGTACAAATGCCATTGAAAAATTACATCAACGTTGTTAGCTGTGTAAAACAGATATTAAATATATGCTTATGAAACATGTATGCAAAAACATACAAAAATAAAATCATAACATCCTTCATAATAATGATTTCTAAATTAATAATGTTTAAGCTCGAATAGCGCATTGGAGTGGCCGGAGTGGTTGGCAGTACCGGACCGTAGTCCATATGGCGTATGCGCGCGGGGGCGTCTATTTGTAGTGCAGAAGTATTTTCGACGTTTTGTAATCTAAAGTCAAAGTAAATTCCATTGCCAAGCAAACTACTTATTTTCTTTTGTCGATATCCATCTATAAAGTCAATATTCAACCCGATTACATCACTAATTGAGTAGCGTAAAACTTTCCAGAACGAAATAGTGAATACCGCAGATTAGAGGTCAATACATACGAAATTTTTCAGATTCCGAAAGTGAAATAAACAAGGAGCGTGCGCGCAAGGATCCAGAAACGAACCATACCATTCCTCGTGGCTCTAACGCGCGCATGTATCGGCTCCTTTCGCAATTCGCACCCGCGGTGTTACTGAAATAGATCTCTCTCTAATGTTTTGTTTCTTCTGATTTTTCTGTCTTTCCTCATATTTTCACGAATCTGTTTCCTAAGGTTAGATATTTCTTTTTCGTTCTCCTTTTTATCCTTTTTTGATAACAAATTCTTTCTATCTTCAATTAGTTGTAACGTTCTTTCACTCAAAAAGTTTTCTTTATTCTTATTTGATTGTTTTCCTGTCTGTGTTTTAAGCTTGTTTTCTATTTTTTCATATTTTTCATTTAGGTCCATATCTGAATTGACGGCTTCCATAAGATCTTCTATCGTGTTGTCTGTGTCTCTTTGTTTGTTAATTGTTTGCATATTGTTCATATGATGTCTAGGAGCTTTTTGACTTCTTTCATTTAGACAGCTGCGTACCATATGATGGTTTGTGTTGAAATTTAGTTTCTGTATTATTTTCGCATCACTGAATACCCTAGCTTTGTTAGTTATTATGTAGTCGATTTCGTTTCTGACCTTTCCGTCTGGAGACTTCCATGTCCATTTATTCTTGGATTTTTACGGAACATGGAGTTTAGAAGTGTTAAGTTTTGCTCAAGAAGGAACTCTACTAGTTTTTCTCCATTTTTACTTCTTTTGCCTCTTCCATATTTCCCTATTATATGTTCTTCTCTGGGTATTTGGACGCCTACTTGGGCATTGAAGTCTCCCATGAGCACGAGATTGTTTTCGGAATATTTTTCGATAGCTTCACGTAGTTTGTCGTAAAATTTGTCGATCTCTGTTTTTGTTGCTTGTTCTGTCGGCGAGTTTAAGTCAATTTAATAACTGTAATACTGAAACACATTGGAAACATGCAAAAAGAGTGTTGAGATATTTGGGTTGTACTAAATCTTATGGTTTAATGTACATCAAAGATGGTTTAGAAATAGTTGGTTATGCTGACGCTGATTGGGCATCAGTCAATTTAGATCGTAAATCTTATACTGGTTATTGTTTTGTTTATTCAGGCTGTGTTGTATCTCACGAAAGTAGAAAACAGCAAACCGTGGCCTTATCAAGTATGGAGGCCGAATACATGGCTATTTGTGATGCCAGTAAGGAAGCTATATTCTTAAAAAAACTGTTATCTGAAATTGTAGATAGAGGCAATTTGCCTATTAAATTGTTTAATGATAGTCAAAGTGCTAAAAAACTTTCTGAGAATAGTGTGTATCATAGACGTAGTAAACATATTGATGTCAAATATCATTTTATAAGGGAAGCAAAAGCAAATAAATTAATTAAATTAGAATATTTAGAAACTACAGAAATGCCAGCTGATATATTAACTAAAAGCTTGGGTAAAAGTAAACATTATTATTTTATTAAAAATATGGGTGTAACAATGTAACATACGTAAGATATATTTTTTTGTGTGTGTCTATTTTTTTTTGTATTATTATGTTAAGTGGTGGTGTTGTTGTAAGATATAATAACATAATAATCATACATACCGTATGTAACATACGCCTAGCGCCACCTAGTTTAACGTATGTGTACTAATATGCATAGGTATAGAGTACCTACATTACTTTAATAAAACCAGTCTGTGAACAACTACTGTACTTGTTTTATTAGGTATACTCATTCAACGGTTAATCTATTCTGGCATCACTTGGGGCGTTTTTTTTTTTTTTATCTTATATAGGCTCGCGCTTGACCACCATCTCACCTGATGGTAAGCGATGATGTGGTCGATGATGTGGTCGATGATGGAGCACGCTTGCCTGGAAGTAACCTATTCACTCTTGACTTAAAGACCCCAAGGTTGTTGCTATCGGGAAACACAGACTCCGGCAGGAAATTCCACTCCTTAGCTGTACGCATGATAAAAGTATCACGCAGGCGTTTTAGGAGTTTAGGTACTTATAGAACTTGCCTATTACGTACCACAACTAAAAGGTGAAAAATGAAATCTTTTTTACAAAACAATACAACCGGCTTCCAAAAACATTACTAAGTGAAAAATTACTTCAATTTCGGAAGTCGAAGTCATAAAACGAAGAAATGAAAAAAGGCACACCGACTGCCTGAATTAAAGTTATTTTTCACTTTGTAATGCTTTTAGAAGTCGGTTGTATTTTTTCTATAGAAATAGAAATTTACTTCGGTCGAACATTCAAACAAAAAAAAATTGGCAGGTACCTGACTTCCCGCAGCTCTTTGTTTTAGTAGTCGACCAGTTTTAAATATTCTACTTAATTTTTTCGCGTCGATGTTTAAAATTTACTTATTTACTTTGGGCCCTAAAGCTGGATACGTTTATAACTGCATCAGTGGCGTTAATTAGGTCCTCAAGAGTGTATAGGCACTTGGACCACTTCAACAAGTGGGTCATATTCTGAACAGGATCACCGCACTTATTTACATCAGACGAGTCTGTGAAACACCTTTTTACCAAGTTGTACCGCTGCAAAAGCATGAAACAAATATATATAAAAATCTTACTAATAATATGTATAAATGTTAAAGTTTGGATAGTTGCATTTTTGTTAATAAATCACGCCAGAATGGCCGAGCGGATCTGGATGAAATTTGGCACAAAAATAGATTAAAGTCTGGAATAGCACATTGGATTTTTATCCGGTAGGTAAGAACACATTGAACAACTAAGCAAAAAAGTTAGTTCTTCTACATATGCTCTATTCAAATTAGTTCCAGTGCTTAACATTGACTCACTGCTCACAGCTTACCATGGTTTAGTTTCTTCACATTTGAGATACGGAATCATCTTTTGGGGTAATTCAACAGACAAAGATATACCTTTCAAAGGCCAAAAAACGGTGCATGGTGGACTATATTTAGATTGGACTCAACAGAAAGTTGTAAGCCTTACTTTAAAAAATATAAAATATTGACTCTGCCATGTCTTTATATATTAGAAATTGACATGTTTGTAAAATCTAATCGAAACTTATTTCCACGGCAATCAGAAGTAGTCAATCGTAACAGACGTGACGACACAATTCTTTGTTTGCATAGATCGAAAACCGCATTAATGCATAAAAGTGTTTTCTGTATGGCTCCTAAAATATACAACAAACTTCCAAAAAGTTGGAAGGAGGAGAATGCCTGTATATTAAAAAAGAAATTAAAGTTACATCTTGAAGGGAAAGCATACTATAGTATAATAGAATTTCTTAACGATAAAATTTAATACCATATAAGTACCTACCTAGGAAAGTTATCGATGCATCTTTGGCCCATTTGGCAGTGTAGTGTAGTGTACTGACAAGTACCGTTACATGTTACTGTTTTATTTTTTATTTTATTTTTTTATTATTTAACTTGATTGTTGTATTTTTTTGGAGACATATACTTGACATTTTTTCGAATTGACATTCAAATGCACAATTATTATAAACGTATTTTGTGTTGTAGGACATTTTTAATTACAGTGACATTTTTATATTTTTATTTTATCCCACAAAGGCCATAGGTACCTGACTTATCCAAATATTTTATTGAACAACTTGCATACTCTGTACTTGTACTCATGGTCGACAGTTATAGAATTTTGAATCTTGAAGCGTGACATTCAAAAGTGATTATTTTGTTATTATTCTATGAATTTATTATTTGCAAATGTTTGTTTTATAATTTTTACTATGACATTCTAGAACGATTATTTTGATATGATTTATTAATTTGACATTATTTTTAATTTAAATTTTTTATCTGACATTCTAGAATGGTAATTAATTCTTGACTGAAGACTTGCATTATTTTTATTGACATTTGCACATATTTTATTGTTTTTTTAAATTTGATAATCTAGAATAATTATTTTGAACTGTGTTCCATATCAATATTTGCATGCCATTACCAAGGCAAACATGACGTTCCATAATCTTTGTATTTTAACAACTCTTCATGCTGGTAATTTTGTTATGTATGTATGATACTCATGTTTGAGCGAATAAACAATGATTTGATTTGATTTGGTATAATCTTTTGTAATGATAACACTTTTTACGCGGGCGAAGCCGCTGGCAGAAGTTACTTTATTCATAGTCTAGCTGTCCCCCATGGTTTCGCGCCCACCAACTGGCTACTTACCTACCCACCACCCTACCTACCTATCCTACCCACCCTATCTACCTGCCTACCTACCCTACCTACCTATCTACCCTATCTACCTATCCTACCCTACCTACATTCCCAACCCTACCTACCTATCCTACCCTACCTACCTACCCTACCCCACCAACCTACCTATTCTACCTACCAAACTAGCTACACTACCCTTCTAAGCCTATCTACCCTACATACCCTGTCTACCCTGCCTACCCTGCCAACCCTGCCTACCCTACCTACCCTGCTTAACTCCGTTTTTACATAATTTTTCATTGATGCTCCGCACCTATTTGTTGTAGCGTGATGGTATATAGCTTATAGCCTTCCTCGATAAATGGGCTATCCAACACAAAAATAATGTTTCAAATCCGACTGGTAGTTCCAGAGATTAGCGCGTTCAAACAAACAATGAAACTCTTCAGCTTTATTATTATAATAATATATATATAGATTTGGTTAAAATGTTTAAACACATATCACGTACCTACATACTCATAATATCTATTAAACGCTTATATAAACCCCTTTCAACGCAAACTTCACCCTTACATCGAATACTTAGTAAATGTTCCAAATTGTTTCCCCGTATCTCATCAGTACTCTGCACGATGTCTAGATTTACAACGTACTTAGCGTGGCTTGTGTATAGGATTAGTATTTCAAATAAGACCTGTTCTGTAGTACTCCTTAAATCCTTTTTTTACCGTTTATAAATTGAAACTGTGACGGTATGTCGCTGAGTTATGGGGGATTTTTTAGGGAAATAAAGGGAAGAAAGGGGTTAATGTTTTAGTTGGCATTGTTTTTATTGCCACACTGTGCTGTATAGGCTATCCAGTTTATCCAGAATACCATTCTAGTAGTAATGCAGTGAGCTTTATTTTTGTCATGTAATTAGGCTATAATAAAACTGTTGGAAAAGTTGTAAGTTTGGATTTACAAGGAAATCTCTGAAAGTACGGATCCGATTCCATAAATTTTCATTAACTGATAGAATATTTTTGTTTACATCATTTAAAGCTACAAGTGTCATCACACAGTGGAAAGCAGTTAAGCTATCATCCAGTTTCTTTCATATTTCAGTGGTTTGCATATTTCAAGTGAAACATCAGACGAATCGCGACTTATAAACAGGCACCAAGCAGTTAAACGACTGTCATTAAGTCATTTATCACGCAGAGTACGAATATTAGTTGGCATTACGTTTTCAGGGAAACCTAAAAGCTTTTCCCACTTAGGCTTTCCTTTGTAGATTTTCCTACTGGATTAAATAGGGTGGTTTAGTAGAACAAGTAAATTATCTTTTCTGGAGAATAAATATCAGAGATACTGTTTACAGTCATTTAAGAGTTAGTTTATATTTATTTACGAAAGTGTGATTTACCTAAAAAGGCAATGGTGCTGTGTTGCGTAAATTATAATTAATTCTAGATCACACATTGGCACAGGAACGTGAGCAGACCCAACCCCAAGTAATGGGACCAGGGAAGGAAGAAGAGGAGAGTTCAAAACTTGCTGAGTTATTGTAATTATATAGCTAGGTAGACTTCCTCAACAAAAAACAACGACTTTGTTGAGGAAGTCTAGGAGGCGACACAGAAACCGATTTTTCAACGACCTATGCTAAATATTTAGAGAGAAAGAGATATACCTCTATGTAATTAAAATTCAATATGAAGGACGTAAAGCTCTTTATTTGGCAAATTACTAGTTGGTATAATAGTCGTAGACTCGGAAAACGACGAGCAGTATAGAATGCATAATTTATTCAGGAAGGTTCTGAATTACATTAGACCTTTATTACTGTATAATAAAAATTAAAATACAAATTTGATGATATAAAAATAATAAATAACGAGGGGTGGTCTAAAAGTTCGCGGAATATAATCCTTAAAATACATATTATACTTTTTAAGGAAAATATTCCGCAAACTTTTGTACCTCCCTGTCTGCACCCAAACCAAATAAATTCTGAATTAGTAATTGTCCTGTCTAAAAACAGATGCATCTGAAGAAATCCTGCATTTTACAGGAAGCTTACCGTGTGGTTCGCAACCCAAGCGGTGGGCAATATCGTATTCCGAACTTTATGACGAATTACCATTATATTGAACCCAATTTCAGACTATTCGTAACGACTGCTGCTGTAAATATAAATAATCGATTAATAGGTACGATAGCCTGACTCTTACAAGTCACAGACATAGCACTGTGTTGCTAAATTTAATTGAATATTTTAAAATTTTACTTTTGTACTGCTATACTATAGTTTATTACTTATTAGCAACTCTGTTGATCAGTACCCTGATTGTGAAGGGGAACATCAACATTGACACACGAACCGGGGTATCCTTTACAATACCTCCTTCTCAACTTAATTTTACACACGATTGGGGTGCCTTTTACACCACCCCTCTTAGACACGACACTAATCCCCATAAACCTACATAAGTCAGGATGAGCGGTATGCCTGGTATGCGTACGCCTCTTAAGAGCCGGTCTCTTGCAAAGGCCTCGCAGAACAAAATCGCACAGAAGGTACCTGAACAAGCAGGACCTTCGACGCAAAGCGTCAGAAGGAGTGTGGGCGAATGGGAGGCGGGCAAAACCGTCACTAAGAGGTACCTCCCAAAAAACTGGACCAAACACCTCCAGTAATGTCGATCTCCTTTGAGGTCGGCAGCCCGCCTACCCAGAAAACTAGGGTTCACGAGACCAGGATGTGTTCCAACAAAATTAAGGCTTTGATGACCACCTCGAGGAACACTAAGAATGAAATTAAGGCCGAGGTCAAAGCGCAAGCAGACCGACTCTACCAGCTCGTTAAAGAGCTGGAGAACCTCAAAAAACCCTCAACCGAAAAGACGACGGCGACGACCGGGACCCTAGTCCAGGAGGCGCAGAAGACCAGGGAACCTCCTATTCCTTCTCCAGTGGCCAATAGATTGGTGGACACGGAATCCCTCAGGAAGAAAGGCCCTGGAGGAGCACAGTAATAACTTGGCCGTACACAGCGAGAAGATGGACAGGCTGAAGGAGGCACTACAAACTGGCCATGAGCATATATAGAATCTCTCCTATGCCAGTGTAGCGGCAAGTCGGCCTGCCATCCAAACGCCGAATCTTACAGCACTACATTCAAACGTAGTGACGGCCAAGGACGAGGAGGAATCCGGTGAGCAAGTCCTGGACATGATCCGGAAGGTAGTTAACGCCAAGGAAGGGGGCATACAAGTCGAAAAAGTTCGCAAGGCGAAAGACAGGAAGGTTATAATGGGCTGTCGTACGGTAGAAGAAAGGCGTAAGCTTCGAGAGAGGCTTAGCAAGGCGCCTGAGTTGGAGGCTCAGGACATTTAAGAACAGAAAACCGCAGGTAATAGTCTATGAAGTGATGCAGTACCTCACCAATAAGGAGGTACTAAAGGCCCTGCAAAAGCAGAATCCCAACATCTTCCTAAATCTCAGGGACCAGCACAGCAAGGTGGAAGTTCTTTATAGGAAGCACGCCAGGAAACCGCTTAGGTGTCATGTAGTGTTGAGGGTCGCCACAGAGGTCTAGCGGCGCATGCTCGAGGTCGGATCGGTGCACGTGGACCTTTATTGGGTTAGGGTCGAAGACCAGTCCCCGCTTGTCCAGTGCTCGCTCTGCCTCGGGTATGGGCATAGCCGACGCACTTGTACGGATACCGTGGCGAAGTGCAGCCACTGTGGCGGTCCTCACATGAGAATGGAGTGCGCGGACTGGAGCGCAGGGCTGCCACCGACCTGTTGCAACTACATACGGGCCAAAATAGACAGCACGCATCATCATGCCTTCAGCTCAGAGTGCACAGTTCGAAGAAGATGGGACGCTATAGCCCACTCATCCATAGCGTATTGCTAAGGGCACCCCGGGGACGCCTGCCCAACAAACAGCAAGACCATACCACGTGGCCCAAGCGAATTTACAGCGTAAGGAACTGGCTACCACCGAAGACTTTCTAGAGGCCAGTGAAAGAAAGATCTCGTGGGCACTGATTCAGGAGCCGTATGTGGGAGGAGCACGAAGTATGAAGAGCTACCGTGGAGAATCTACCCTATCTACTATCAACCCCTTTCTATAGACCGTTCCACCGATTTTGAGTGAAGTAAATAGTAAGGTTTTCATTATTACTACTCTTAGGAGTGCTTTTGCAAAACTACTCCTATAAGACTATTTAAGGGGTGTTAAAGATTCCAGATACAACGTAATGTTCCAAATATGAAATCAAAAAATTTTGTATAAACACGTCCTTTATATTCGTGGATAGGTAAAATTAAAAAAATACCATTACAGTGCAACATTTTCCTTCGATTTTCAAACAACTGCATCATAAAATAACTATTTAATTTTTATAGCACACTTTTATTTTTTAACACACACATTACACATTGACTTCATGTAGAAAAGTAGTGTCATTGTCTATGGAGGCACGCACTGCACAGTCATGCGCAATGTGAATCTAAATTGCCCGCCATACCACATATTTTTTCCGTTTCCACTTTTGTTTTATTTCAACTGTATGAGTGAAGATAAAATTGTGTATGCAACGGCATATAATTAGGTATAAAAACACTCGCGTGTTATTATCAACACTCTCAATAAATTCACACTCGTGTTTTAATAACCCCTATTATATGACCATTGCATAAACTTCTATTACTGTACAGGGCTCCTTTTTATGATGTAGGTGAGCACTAAGAAGAGATTTTTGGTAATTCAACCTATAAGGGGGTGAAACTAAAAAGTCATCTGTAGGACAAAATACGGATCACGCGAACTTTCTTCTTACCTACTTTAAAAAAAAGGATAAAGTGGGAGAGAACATTAACTTTAATTGAAATACAGTTTTGGATCGAAACGCTTGGGGCCCCAGTACGCGTCTCCTTTTCAAGAAGATCTCTCGCTGACTGAACGAAACTTTGCGTGACCAGAGAGCTCGCGCATTTTTGCCCAAAGAATCAGCACTGCTAATCAACGTGGTAATGCAGCCAGTCTTCTGGGCACGTTCCGTATGAGAGCTATGTAAAATTGTAGAGGAGTTCATCGTCTAGGTGTACCTTAATTTGTATATACATATAGTAAGATTAAGTAAAAAATAATATAGTATAGGTATATATTATATTGTTACACATGTTTTACTTTCAAAATAAAGCGATAAAAATACCTAATTCCAGTTTCTCCCACTATAACATAACCTTAAACCATCCTTCTCATTTCTTAGTATGAAAGCTATAAACAACATAGAGACGAAGACGGGTACTTAATTTGCCCGTCTAAAATGTTCACAAACAACCGCAGAACTGAGGTCTTTCAATTTGGTGTTTCAGTACCTTATTTATAGCTAAAATAAGGTACTGAAACACCAAATTAAATTACTGTCAAACGGGTTGATCTTGAATTCGGAATGTATTTATTATAAACCGTTTATTGAAAGTTTGATTTGAATATTATTATAATGAAATATGAATGCTGCGCCGATATATAAACTACGGATAGGCAGTTACCAACCAGAGATACGATTCATGCAAAAATCAACTGCAAAAAGGGAAAAAAGCAACTGTTTCCTACATTTTGTCGAATTTTGAGAGCATAAATTCACTGAACAGCAAATTATTTTCCTAAAAAATTAATCTGACTACCAAAACAAAACTCTACAACGCAAAAAATAACTTTCTTTTCCGAAGTCGGTGTCTTGTTTTTCGACACCGTTTTTTCTTTTTAATTTTGGTACTAAAAATTATCATGAAAATCATTTATAGTCAAAGTACATCTCATGACGATTCCAATATGCCCAAATACGACTAGAATACATAGTTTTATTTCGGAGTTCCAGTACCACCTTCCGGCTTCATCATTAGTTCAGTTCGATAGTACCATTTTCATCAGTGTCATTTATTCATAAGTATTTGCTTCATCATAGTCGGTTAACTATTGGAACATACTTATCATTAAGGAGCTCCAGTAGCCATCAGAGTTCTTCTTCATCAGTTCCACTTCACCAATTGATACTTTCTGAGTGCAAATGATTACATTATTAATAAAAATATCAAAAACACTATATGTATGAATTTGATATAAAATTTATTGTGTATAATTATTATTTTTACTGACTTGTTTATTTTTTATTAATTATTTTTATTAATGTTATTATTTTTTCTTATTTTTATTGATGTTATAATATATTGAATAATTTTGCAATGATTAGGTAGTTTTTAAATAATTTATTTTAATAATATCAATTAATGTAATTTGTTGTAATTGTAATTTATTTTTGTTAAAAATGTTTTGATGTCTGCTCTCTCGGAGGTGGGCGCTAATGGCTACAACACAGTTTCACACTAATGTAGCTGTTAACGATCACTAATAATCTGTAATCATGTTTAATGTTCTAATAAAATATTTGATTTGATTTGATTTGATCGTGAACGTTCCACACCTACGCCAATAATATTTGATAATTTCCCTCGATTTCCATGGGATCCCATCATCAGATTCTGACTTGGTGACATTGGGACCATTTCAAGAGTATATCCTTTCATCACAAAAATAATTTTCAAAATCGATCCACAATAAAGGGAGAAATCGGTGAGCATTAACAAATAATATATTACATACCTACAGTTGAACATAGAAGCTCCTTCTTTTTAGTAAGTCGGTTAAAAATATCACATTGTATCCATATTATATCCATAGAAAAAATCCTATAAAATTGCTTATCTGCGGCAATCTTAAAGAAGCCCTTCGTGAGTTGGTAATACTCTTTTAACATAATATTTAAAAAATGGGAGGAAAACTGCTATAGCTGCTATTTTTACAGCTCTTTATATTTCACACGGAAATCAAAACAACAATAAAGTATTTAGTTCTGAATTCAAATTATTATACACAATCAATCTAATAATTGATGTACATGGAAATTAGCGTTTGTATTCGGAAATGCGATGATTGCCGAGGGACATTTAGAAAAAAGTTGTACTTTACACATTTTAAATCTGTTAAAGCAAAACAATATTAAGATTTATATAGTAGTTTAAATTCACATGGAAGTTTTTATTGATAAAAAAAAGTTATTTAAAATCGCTAACTTATATAACTTACTTAATTTCTAGAGATACACAACTTTAAAAATAACTTACAGTCATGTTAGAGTAATAAGGGGAAAAAAATAAGGGGATATAACTGGCCATAATCAAGATACCAAAATAGCAAATCAGAAAGTTTAAAAGCATAAGCAATTCTATGTTATAAACCAAATCTATGATTTCAATACAATGTTTACTAAAATTTCTTGAAGGTATTAGTACATTAAACCAAATAAAAGCAGATAGATAGGAAATCGATACTAAATCGATAGCTGAAATTTTAATTATAAAGGAAAATATTAAGCGCTATTCCTCTCTTCTAGACACTGACTGTATCTAGGATGTTGTTGTGCCCAACAGGGTCTAGAATTGTTTCTGTAACTTATATTTACCACCTGTATGTACATTATGGACGCAATTAATTTAATTTGAATTTAAATTTTAGAAGTTTCTTGATTTAGTGAGATTATAAATCTTTTTTATTTATTTGGTTACATAAGAAGAAGTTACACTTTTTGATTTTGAGGATATAATATATGCGATTACGTACCTATAAATAAAAATGTGTACTCTCTGAATTCATGTATTTTTTTCAAATCTACCTGACGCAGAAACTCTGTAATAGATGGTTCAAAATCTTCGATAATGTGTCAATGGTTTTGGGTCAATGGCAAAGCTATATACTGGTAACAATTTGTGAGTAACCTCTCTCTCGGAACCATTGAATCAAGCTCTCTCCATTTCCTGCTCATCTATGTATTCAAATGTGATGGCCAAGTAAATGTATCTGTAAATGAAATAGCACTACTAATTTTAATTTGTACAGTTTTTTTGCATAAAAATATGTGTAACACATAGGTACTTTTGAATTGTCAAACCAAATATGAATCTAGTTGCACGTTCGCAAGAGTCAGTAGCTCTATGGAGAAGAACGTGCAAGAATCTCCACGGACACTCTTTTTCATCAGTTTTAATTACAATTATTTAGTTACATCATTCTTGTTGGAAAAATACATATGTGAGAACGATGTTAAAAGACGTGCACGTTAAAGCGTCTTGAGTAAAACAAACAATTCAAAAATAAAATTAGACGTAATTAAAAGCAGACCAAAGCAGTTAAGTTTTGACCTATCCCAACCGATAAAAATTGACTCAATTTCTGATAACGTAAGACATTATACTATGAAAGTAACTAAAGTAGACCAGCCTCGTGGTATCTACATCAGTAAATTGACGTATTTTGTAACAGCATAAGCTGCCGAACTTAGCCGCAATGCAAATGATATTAAATGAGGACCCCAATGTAACATTGAGTCTAGGGTGATCCCCAGGAAGACCGTTTTATCGACGAATTCTAGCTTCTCCTTGTTTTATAAAATGTCACAATCAGTATATTCGGCAAGGCAAATTTTACGCACTTAGTTTTTTTACAAATTAAAACAAAATTTTGGCAGTGAACCAACTTTTGAAACTGCGGTAGGGCGTAATTTACGTCGTCAATCTGACAAGTACGTCTACTTATTTAAAAAATTAAAGATATGTCTTCAACAAATAGCACCATGTTTAGATTGTTTTCCAAGAAACGGGGTAAATCGTTCATAAAATTTAGCCCATTTTCACGTTTAACCCCGACGAATTGACACCGTTTATTTGAACTAATTGAGAGATTTAGAGGAGCTCGTGGCTAAATAATAACAGCCGCACGGGTCGATCATCAAGGTTAAGCAACGATTGACGAGGTCGGACAGTGGATGGGTGACCATTTCAACATACCGAGTTTCCTCCGTGTCTCGGAAACCACGTTAAGCCGTTGGTCCGGGCTGTCATTTGAAGATCTTTGACAGTCGTTACGGGTAGTCAGAAGCTTGAGATCTGACACCAGTCTTGCCAAGGGGTACCTTGTTACCCAGTTACTGGATTGTGGAGGTCAGATAGGCAGTCGCTCCATGTAAAACACTGGTACTTAGCTGAATCCGGTAAGACTGGAAGCCGACCCCAAGCCAGTTGTACAACGTCCTTTGGTGAAACCATACTGTTTATCATGCCAGATGAACAGCATGAGCATTTGATTTAGCATTATCTTTTCAAATACTTTGCTGAAAACCGGCAACACGGATACTGGTCTGTCCCCGGATTTAAAAAGTGGTATAACCTAACATAGATATTTTCATTAGATCCGGAAAGAAGTCACAAAATTATTACAATTATACACATTAATATTGAAAACATGTCAAAATAAGATGTAACTTCAGAATAAAATATACACATTGCTGATTAAAAAGTTTTGTCCATTAAAAAATCATTAATCGAGAAATAACATTTTTCTGTTAGGAAGGCCACTAATTTCTTTTTAAAGTTTCTAATTGTATGATTTTTTATTACTTCTGGCAATTTATTGAAGATGGTAGGACCCATACGAATAACGCTTTTTCTTAAACGCTGTTTTCAAGGACTCGATTTGTAATAAATTTTTGTATTGATTTCTAACGGGTCGTTTACTATAGTTTCTGATATCATGGGAAAATGGCCATTTCCAGAATATATAATGACGGAAATGTAAGCACTTTTAGGGACTTAACATTAAAGTTTGACGCATCTGTCTGTGGTCGTCAAACCACACATTGCCTTTGAATATATATTCCCTTGAGCTGCAATTGCCCCAGAAAATAATACCAAATCTTAGAACTGATGCAACCAGACCATGATAAGCTACTAAAGTAGTTTCAATGTCAACTTTTTTGGACAACCTTGAGAGAACATATGCCGCTGAATTCATCCTTTTGCAAATTTATTCTGCTTGTGGTTGCCAATTCAGTTGCCTGTTAATGTATTATATCCCCAAAAATTACTACTACTACAAACTAAGACTTCGCCTACTTCTAAGCATACGCCTTTCTCTTCTTATGTCAATCCCCAAGTTTCTGTGCCACCCTAATCCAGCTTTTAACCACGACGGGAATAATGCCTTCTGCCCACAGTGCCCATCTTGGCCTCGGACGACCGATACTTTTTCTTCCAGTCCGTGGACGCCATTTGGGCATCGCCTTGCTCCACCTATCGTCACCATGCATTGCCAGATGTCCTGCTCCGCTCCATTTAAGTTCTAAAATTCGTTTCCCGATGTCGAAAACCTTCATACGTCATCGGTTCTCGGCGTTCGGAACTCGGTCTATAAGCCGTATACCAAGCATGGAACGCTCCATGGCAATCAGACTTAGTTAAGACTAAAAGAGTATGTCCATAGTTTTTAATAAATATGAAAAAATCAACCTACTATTAATTTAGATCTATACTGTAAAAATGCCTGAACTAAATAACTTAGAATTGTATTAGTATTTCAAACATTTTTATTTTGCCACAAATAAATAATATAAAGTCCAAATCATAATCATTATATCAACAAACGAACCGTAAAAAAGATATCATTCTAGACAAATATCTTCAATGTAAGTAAAAGAATATTTGGATCAGTGACTTTGCTACCCTTTTGCAATAATTGAATCAGCTAGACCAATTCTTTGTATCTACATAAATAAATGCTAGGATTTGCTGAAGACTATTGATGTACTAAGTTTCTGGGAATGCTATGAATGTGTTAAGAGAGTTTCAGAGAAAATTCAACATTACTAGATGGGTAAAATTGTTAATGGTAGAGTAAAGGACTTACCTGAAGGCGAGCCGCAATTTAAATTTAAATCGCGCACATATTATCTTAGAAAATTTAAAATGCAAATCGGTCGTTTTGCATCGCCTTGCGTCAATGTGAACAAATTTGCAATTTTGGCTGGTAGAAAGCGCTTATTTTCGGTGTGATATAAATCGAACCACATCGAACCATCAGGAAGCTCTCTTAAGTAGCTTACATGAAACACCTTCTGAAGTCATAATAAACAATAATACCTTGTTTCTCTTTGTTCGCTAAAGATAATGAATTTGAAATCTAACAGACTGAAATTCTAAGAGGTTGCTCACAATTTTGTATTATAAAAAAAGTATCCATGATGGACCTAATTAGAAAAAAACAGTATATCATAAAATGCCGGTTAGTGAAATAGTTACTCGCAGCCGTTCTCCTGCACGCTGGTCAGATCACATAAAGGCTAAAACAGGGTTCACTGTGACCCCTTAGAAGATACAAAGACAGAATTTTCTGGCAGCAGCCCGTCAGTGAATCTATAAAAAAGCTTTTTAGGACGGGTACGACCTTTAGCAATGAAGAACACTAATAAAATGCAGAAATATAATTAAATTAAGAATAATAAATCGTATACCTTGTGGTGGAAATGTGCAGGCCATGTTGCAAGGCCATTTGACAATAGTGGAGCCATGAGGATGACTGCCTGGACGGTACCTGCTGGCAAACGTAAACAAGGAAGACCACACACTCGCTGGGAAGACGAGGTCGTTCGTATTGCTGGATATCACCGCATGGACGCATCAAAAGACAGAAAGCAAATGTAATGGAATAATTTAGATAATATGTTATAGTTGGATTAATAAAATAAAACGAGTGTTCTCCCTAAAATGAAATTAAATAATTAGATAATAAATTCGGGCGCCAGGGAGGTTCACACAGTAAAGGTTGCCGAAAAGAACTAATCGGAAGAGTCAGAAGAGTCAGACTTTTAATCTGCCGGTGGGAGGCTAAATAAAGAAAATTAAAACAAGATGTTTATCTTTTCTCCATTTAATTGCCCGTAGCTTCACATCCACTAACCAGTATAGTTAAAAATACAACAATTCTTATACTTATTAACTTGACTAAATTAATGGCTATATTATAACTAAAGGGTGATATTACTGCATCTTGCACTAATTGAAGTTTTAATAATGCGGGCCCAGTGCGGATTGGTAAATGTCACATGTCTTCGAATTTTTTATTCTATGACATGCCGGTTTCCTCACGATGTTTCCCTTCACCGTTTTAAGAGTAGTGGTGATGAAATAATGTACACAGAGTTAAGCGCATGCCTGGGTTCGAACTCACGACCTACGACACGTAAGTCGGGGCCGTTACCACTGGGCCACCACTGATCTCTAAACTTAGGGAAATATAAAACGTTTTTATTTATTTATGATTGTTTTATCAACTACCTCAAGACTTTGCCTAAAAGACGGTTGAGCCCGTAATCTAATAAGTCAAAAGCCAGAGCCATGACGTAATACGTTCATATTAACCAAACCGGGCCTCATAATTATTAGGCAGAATGCTCTCGGACTTGTAATAAATCCTCTCACAACGTAATTAGGACTAGTGTGAGCTTATTAAATTAGCCGTCGCCGTCGGCCATAAATATAGCTCAGTTAGCTGTAATTTTAGTATTTTATATATTAACATATATCTATTGTTACATCGTGTCAAATATGACACGTGTAAATTTAATTAAATTACTATGAGTGTAGCAGACCGCAGACGTGGTAACTCAGATATAGTCCAGGCTAGGTCAAGACTGAGATAGATATGCTTTTAGAAATAAATTAGTTTTGTGACGACTTCTTCTAATACCAATCAGGTCAAATGTTAAGAAGCGAATAAGTTTTTTATTTTTGGTTGGAGTCTGTCAGTGGTCTGTTTGTCAATTGAAAATTATCCTACAGCTAATTTCAAAGCAAAAAAAAGTTTTTAAAGCCGTTAAATACGAACATAAATTCACGCCTTTTCCCATGGGATGAGCAATGTCTACTGAACGCAACCGACTACGATCCTTACATACTACTTTTGCTTCGTTTACGGTCTAACACATTAACGCTAAAGAGTTCAATATTGCAAACAATTCAGCAACCCATCATGTCTATTCACGGCCCACTTACTGGCTGACGGCTTCTGTTAAGCATGAGGTCTGGTCAGTTATCCTCCACCGATTAAGATGATATTTTGCACACACGTTAAATTTGGATGACAATGCATGGTTAGATAAGTGACGTTATTCTAAATCCAATATGGCGGACGGCCCAAGATGGCGGATTAGTTATTTTTGTGCACTGCCATGATATGGGTATCAAATGAAAGGGTTTGCTGAGAAGGACACGAATAAGCTTGCTTAAAATAATATTTATTAATGAATAATTTTATTTAATTATACATTAATAAATATTATTCAATTAGTCCGGAGACTAGATTTGTGCCCTTTTGAATGGAAATTGGAAATGGAAATTTACACGTAAAGTTCAGCCCGTAACCCACCCATTTTCAACAACGCCAGCTTCGTGTTCTTTGTGTCGATGATTCATTTCATGTTCTTTATAAAAAAATTCAACAAACAGTACATAGCCACGTCGATAATCTTAGCGCTAGCCTCGCAAAGGTGTTGCATGGTGCAGGTGTTTTTGCAAAAGGAGCAGGACAGGAGATGGGACAAAGCCAGCTAAAGAACCCATTTTTAACAAGGCGACATGAAGCACGACACCGAGATAAACCAAGGAATGTGAGGAAGCAAAGGCCCAAGAGTGGCACATTTCAGGCTGACAAAAAAGTGGGCCTTGACACATGACTACTGTTATCATCATCAATACATATAATAAATCTATAGAAAAGTAATTTGGGTACATCGAAAATTTTAAAAAAAAAATGCCAGGGTGTTAAAGGATAACCAAAAGAACCTACTTCCGGCATTTTTTTATTTTTTGTCTATTTATCTGTTTATTTGTGCACGCATCACGTGAAATGGATGAAACCGATGTAAATAACTTTTATACGTAAAAATTGTGCGTAACTTAAAGAATTACTTAATTTTTGTTTCATCGCAATCGGTTCTCTCTATCAAAAGTTAGATGAATTTAAAGTGTTCAAGAAGTAAAATTATCACAACACACGCAATTAAGATACTCGGAGAGTTGAACTCGATATTCGATAGATGGCGTTGTGCATTTGTAGTCATTTTCTGAATGGCGATGTTAAAATTCTCCGCGAAAGAATGATGACTATGGAATAACATTGGTAGGTAGGTAAGTAGGGTAGGCAGGAAGGTAAGTAGGGTAGGGTTGGCAGACAGATAACGGGAGCATAGCTAGTCTAGATATAAAGTTATCTCTAGAGATTATACTATATGGTGATTTATTTACATATAATTATATCAATTTACATAATATTTAATATTTACACACTTAAATTAAAAAAAACTACGAACGCGTATTAAAAGGGCAGGGGTCATTGGGCGTCAAAAAATTCATCCAGATCTCATTTCTAAAGATTATTTTAATACACTAATTTTCATGTATTATCCAACCACTATTAAGATAATGATATGAGCCTGTTTACTTTGTGGATAAAAGCAACATCGTATTGAATATCCCTGTGAATAGTTAAGCAGCTAATAACTAAAAAACCGATTCGTTTCGTCAATCCAATGATTACACAGTAAATATTTCTACTAATTTTATTTTGTAAACGTTTGGGTATTTTTAATCAAACACCTCAACGGCTGAATGAATTTTGTTGAAAATTAGCACAAGGGTAGACCACATCCTGGATAAAGTTGTTGAACATTTTTATCCTGGTAGTACGATCCTTTGGGATAATTTCAGACTTTTACGCGGGCCGCCGCGGTTGAAGCCGCTGGCAGAAGTCATAAATTATTACACTTGATAAATCAACTTTGTATACTCCCACACCTCAGTAAATTGCTGTGAATTCCCAACTATAAGTATCGTTAAACAAATGAGTCTCGACCCACTACAAAGCTATGTAAAGTACAAATCAGATAAAGATGAATGATCACCCTCGCTTTGATTGAACTCGACTAAATGGGAACTTTTCTCAAACAATTATGTTTTGGGGTGAGATTAAAGTTATTTCAGTGTATTTTGTAATGTTTCGTTAAAGCTAGTGCTGCTTGATAAATTTTGGGCAATACTTGAGAGGAGCTCTATTTTCGGGTTTCCTTGTGAAGGGGGCTACTTATGCTCAAATAATGAAATTGAGTTTCTCTGATGAACGAACTAGTTATATATTAACGAGAACGAGATTTTATAGGAAGGTATAGCCTATTTAACATCACGCTGACCCTTTGGAGCTGAGCAAAATTAACGTGGGGTGAAACTGAGAGGCACAGCTAGTTTAAATATAAATAATTTTATTCGTAAGGTCGTGCAATGAAACTATTTGAATAAATGATTTAGCAAGTAACGTGCTTGGGTAGCTTTACCTGTTAAAGTGGCAATTATTTGAAAATAATGTAGAAAAAATAAAGTAACAACATGTATGAGCAAATATTAATCGCATTTTCCTTTGTTTCTCTAAGAAAGCTGATGTACTAAGCTAGTAAATATGCCAAAGTAAAAACAAATTAAGCTTGTCGTGATAAAATTTGAAGAGTCCATTACTTTTGATAGGCCGTAACCCCTTATTTGATTTGCCAAGTTTATGCAGAGCCCTCACGACTTGGGTGGTTTTTGTTATAAAACCTCACGCTGTATCATTTTCAATTGCTTTAAGAAACAAAGGAGTCCCAGACGAACTTTCAAGATATAACATTGATGTGATTGCTGAAGATGCACTTCTCAGCGATCCTTTTGAGTTTACATTAAAGTGATATAGAACTGAAGGAGATACTCTAGGTTATTGACATTTTATCATAAAAAGCGTCGAGATAGCGATTGGAAATAAATCAGAATGTATGGGTTGGGACGGATGGTCGTTGAGGCTGAAAATTTCAGAAGTGGCAACCGAAAGCTGGAAAACGTTGCGTTGGAAAGCCTCCCACTAGATGAACCGACGACCTTTTGAGGGTTGTGGAAGTCCGTTGGATGCGATACTCATAGAACCGGTTGATGTGACGATACTTGTGTGGGAGGCCTATGTTTAGCAGCGGACGTATTTCGGCTGAAATGATGATGATGGTACAGGATTGTCAAATGCTATTTTGGCATTTCGACCGTCGCCTACGCTGATAGCGGTTTGTTTAGAGCGTTTGGTCCATGATGTCTCAATGCAGGGCAAAAACCTCCCCCTGTCCCTTACCACGCAATTCTGATTGCCGAAAGAGTAGGCCATTCCTTTTCTTAGACGTCGAGCTGGTCCTACCATCTTCACCGTGGTCGTCCACGATGTCATCCGAGGCGTTTAATGGGACCTGTTTGTATGTTTATTTCTAGCCCATTTATCATCTCTTTTAAGCAGACATATGCAGCCCAGTCACAGTTAATATTAGCGATTTTCTAGGTCTTGTCCATGACTTTGGTTTAGGTGCGTAGCGTTAGGTTAGCGGCTCAAGTGACGAAACTTAAGGACACTGCACTCCATGGCTAGTGATAAACTAAAGGAAAACATAAAACCCCTATATTTGAAAAAAATAAACATAGTTTAAAAAGTAAATATAACATGGTTTGGCTCAGTATTTTTTCCTAAATTAATTGCAACAATAGGAATAAACGCCAAAATCTTTTAAAGAAACCTACTAACATCGTATCGCGCATTTCAATGTCGCCTCCAGGCTTGTAACCGACATAAGCACATTTCAAGCCACAAACCGATCAGTTTCACTCGTACACCCGTGGATTGGTGTCACACAAATACGCGAAAAAGGCTTATGGCTTATGTTTTCAAACACGCCAACAGGAATTTAGAAAGAATTACGCCAAGTATTGGTTACAGTTCTTTATTGTAATACAAAGCCAGTTTTGTTGGACGATTAAGAGAAAATACATCTTCGTTATGGCTCTTTGAAAAAATAGGTCGCTTTTAAAAATTATAATGAAACAATTCCAAACCTTCATTTGTCATACATTTTAGTTAGTTAGATAATGATCCCACTCACATTATACCCTTTCATCCTAACTATACTCTAACACACACACCAATACAGACAAACACACACACGCACACAGGCATACAGATAAATTCACCAGGCACACACACACACGGACACATATACAGACAAACATATTAAACGTACCTCATCCCACACGCACCTTATTCTCCACATCTTGTCTCCACTACACTTTACACAAACTTAAGGTGCTATTAATATTTTGTTATTAAATTATATTGTTTTGTTCTTTCCATCAAATATCTATATATGTATATCTATAATTACAATAACTAGACACCAGTATACCTAGTTATTTTAATAACCAATTAATGTAATTTTTGCCTATAGGGGGGAGTCCCTGGTGTCCTAAAATACTAGTTTAGGCTTAGTTTAGGCACCAGTCTCCCACAAATAAATATTGCGATCATTTTCAATTAATTGCATGTGTTAGTTTATAAGTATTATTTGTGGAAGAAAAATAAAATTTTTTTTATTTAAAAAAAAAAAAAAGAAATCCTAGACCAAAATAAACGTTTCGTTTCGAATTTTGTGTTTAGCCACTTTTTTTGCAATCATTTCATTCTGCAATAAAGATAAGCATAATTTATTTTCAGCCAATATGACAACAAAGACGTCGAAATCTAACATTTTGTTATCATTGGCAAAAGGTGGCAGTCTCCAAAACCGTCTCCAGAATGGCAAAGCAAATATTAGTTGCCAGCTAACACAAATAAAAACACATCGAAACAGGCGAATTAATGTCCAAATAGTTACAATTTATTGAATTTCAAAGGATTGCCGCGGCAGCACAATTCCCGTCACACATGTACAAAGAGACGCCTCTGGCTTACGTTTTGATTGCACGACAGAAAATATACTAGGTACATAACACAAATATAAAGTAGGACAGTTTTCACGTATTGGTTTTGTTTGAATTTATTTCACCTACGAAGCATTTGAACAGTTTTTTTTATATTAGGAATTTTCTAACTTTGCAATAACCTATGACGGTTTTCTCAGCGGCTCGTAATTCATAAACTTTACAGGTACTCGATTGTCTTACGGTATAATCAAACTATTGGCGAGGTATATCCACAGATAGATCAGCAATAACAAATGAAAATGCTGCCCAAAACGCGGCACAGTCTACCACATCTTTCATGTTCTGAACATTCAATGTATCGCCTTCACTATGGTGATACCAAAAGTACCGCTCGTTGTCATTCAGGAGTGATGCTCCGGGTATTCCCTGTCCCACAAACATAACTATATCAGAACCAGGGTAGTTACTGTATGTAATTTTGTTGATTGGTGCCAATTGTTTCAGCACTTCTTTTACGATACACCGTGCTTTTGGCGACCCAGCGACCTCTAACCCCAAGGGTTTGAATGTTCCTTCATCAGATTCCATAATAAAATTAATATTATCCAGTTCATTCATATGCTTCTTCAGATATGCTTGTGCTCCAACTAGGCCGGGCTCCTCAGCAGTCCATAAAATTGCTCGGATGGTTCTTTTAGGTTTTAGGTTTAAAATATTTAGTACAACTGGAACGAACCAGCTTATCATCATGCCACCACCGTCATCCATTGCTCCTTGTCCTACATCCCAACTGTCTATGTGACCAGATACGATGACTTGTTTCTCAGGATGTAATCTACCGTCTAGGTCTATAATCGTGTTCCGGGATTGCTTTGTATCAAACGTAGAAGACATGTTGATATGTAGAATGATTGTTTCTCCACTATCTTGTAGTCTTCTCAGTAAGTCTGCATCTTCTAAAGTAATTGCAGCTGTTGGTATTTTTGGAACATTATCTTCATAAGATTGGAATCCTGTGTGAGGGGAATATATTGAAAATGGTGTTATGCTCCTGACTAGAGTTGCTATCGCACCTTTCTTTGCAGCCTTAGAAGCACCTTGACTTCTATAAACGACGGTTTTGCCATAACTAACATAATGTGCGTCGAATACTACAATTTTTCCTTCAATAGATTTTCTTTCAGTTTTGTCAAGTTCATCGAAGCTATTTATCACTATAGCTTCAGCGGTGATACCTTCTGGTGGTGTACTTACACTAGAACCAAGTCCTAGTATAGCAATGTTTTTGGCATGAGGTTGTATCATTTTGGCAGATTCGTGTACACGTACCCAGTGTGGCACCTGAAAATAATATTAAGAATGTGTTATTGTTATGTAAGTACGAGATTTTCAATGATCTTGGTAAGTAAGAGCAGGATAAGGCAGGCTTAAATTGTTGGCTGAGGAGTGGAAATTGGACATCATTACTTGGATAGGCACTACATTAAAGTGGCACGTATAGCAATTGCCTGGTACGTGCCTAATTGAGATTTAAATTATTATACAATACGGCTGTGAGTGTAGAACATTAATATTTAAATATACACATATTTTAAGATTATTTGGTATTCAAGAATTAACCATTATATCGAGTTTGGTAAGTAAATTATTGTTCGTTACCCATATCATATTACCAGAAATAAAATAATTTGAATCAATGTGTCTGTCAGCTAAGCAAACTGATAGTTTTTTGTGATAACCGTAATAATGTCAAAAAAAAATATATATAGTTAGATAGTAGTGTGTCTACAAATCTTAGAAACGATATCGGTCACTCTGAAAGTTTAAAATAAACCAATTAAGTGGCAAAATTTACCTCTAACTCTTCAGTAATGGCATTTCGGCCATTATGTTTTGTTAGATTTACCATATGATCTATCGACTGTTCCAAAACTTCTGTACCTGATGGACGAGCGCCGAATTTATCTATGAATCGTTCGTATCTGAAAGTAAAAATAATAATAAAATACCATTCTGCCAAAAGCTAGCTGTATTAATTATCAACAAAAATGTTAAATTTCAGGATGAAATAATTGATTGCTACGCAAATATTTTAACATTTATAAACTCGAGTGTTACGTCTTCTATTCATTCTGACAATCAAACAAAATTACAATAATGGTATGAAATAAGCAATATTTCTATACTTGATCAATAGTTTAGTTATATTATATTTTATTTATCCTGAGTGTTATTTCATAAACAAAATAATTATGTTGCACTGCAGTATTGTGTACTATTTTACACTGTTAGTACTTTAAGAAGCAATGTTTACTCACTCTTGATACATCGTCAGTCCATAACGCGTTCTAACTTCTTCCATGATTCGCTTTGTCACATTTTGATATGATGCTATTTCTTCCACTAATTCAGCACCCAGTTCACACTCATCATCCCACCGCTTGATAACAACACTTGCATCTACTGCCACATTAATTATTGCAATATAAATAACAATTATTTTTAATAAGGCCTCCATAATAGTGAACTGGGACACAGTCGGCTCAATACTAACGAGTGTAACGAGGAAGTTATTATCGCCACCGGTTCGACTATTGATGTCAACATTAATAAAATGTAGTGTGAATAAGTTGATAGATAAATATTCTTGTTGTACTATTGTTATTTATTTGACGACTTATTGACTGTGAATAGTCATCTGTGAACAGTCAATGTAATGACTGTGAATAGTTTCTTTTTGTTTGTTTTGTTTTATGTTTAGTGATAATAGGTATTTACTTTTGAACTACAGTCTGTGGGCAAAAATGAGCACCGTATAGGTATTTTAGATAAACACATGGCATAGGCTGATGAGTCATGTTAGGTTACGTTTCCTACAAATATTTTAAAACATAATTAATTTGTGTTCACTGATTGCTAGCTCTTGTAAAGAAATGACATTGGTTTTTTTATATTTTTTTATAAAAAAGTATTATAAAATATCTACTCGTTAACAATTATTGCATCATTGGTCAGGACATGAGCCGCTTAAAATATAATGAACATAAATCAACATTAAATACTTCTGTAAAACTTAGTTTTCCTTTCTTAAGTTTATTGTAAACTGACCTACATACGTTATGTAATGCTATGTTGAGATATGAAACACACGTGTCAGAGTCAGTACGCACTTGTTTTTACTGGATTAAGGTCCTCTATAAGATAAGGCCTTATCTTTTAGAGGAGCTGCGGATCCAGCTGGCTGAGTTTCTCTGCTGTCTAATCTGAACTATGCCGACGTATTTATTGGCCCTCGACTGCTTGCAAGAACTGATCGACTGATTCAGAGAGTGCAAAACGCCTGCGCTCGATTCTGCTTCTCAATTTTAAATAACCACTCAATCCTTAAGATGAATATGCGTCGTAAGTTGCACTTATCATGCCTACTTTTTGGCGTTATAAAGTACAAGCAGCCGACCTATCTGTATAATAAACTTAGCTGGATCGCTAGTAGAAGAGAATGCGCAAGTAGAAAGTGCTAACAGCAACTCTCCACTCACTCGCATAAGACAGCGGCTTTAAGGGAAATTTTAGATACGCCGCTTCCAAATGCTTTAACAATATTCCTCCGCCAATAAGGAATCTTAAATGCCTTATAATTTTCAGATTTCGACTGCAGCAGTTTCTTATCGCATCAAAGAAAAAAATGGGAATTACTGATTTTATATATTATATATTTAACTTTATAAATACCTAACCAAGTAATCAAAACGAATTTATAACACATTCAACACGCCTAAGAACTGGAACTGTTTTCTACTGCAATTTTTTAATTTTTTATTGTAAGTAATAAATTTAAGTTGCGGGTATACTTACGTGAATTACTCTACGCATAACACTGTAACAACACCAACATATCACGTCTGCTTAGCGACCTTATGCCACTGCAGGGATCCAGCAGAATATCAGCGTCACGTATATTTGCCTGACACGTGCTGAGCTGGACTCCCATTTGGTGCAACCTTGAGACGCACATCGCACTGTGTTTTGACTGTCAAAACCAGTGTTACTGGTGTCACTTTTACTTTTATTCGTAAGTTGTATGGTTTCCTTTTTACTTTTTTGTTGGCACGTCGTTTTTAAACATACATGTAAATTGTAATAACTTAATTAAGATTTTGTGTGTTGTGCTGTGTCTTTTGTGTGCAATAAATAAATGATTTATCTATCTATCTACGTATTAAAATAAACAGTGTCTTTCCTTATGGCTATTAGTGAGCTGGCCGGCCGGTGGCTGGCAGCAGTATTGTAAGGTGGTCTAGGTATGTTATTTATTAAATTACACACAAATAGATAAAATGGAAAATTCTGTTTTTAATATCAACTTTAGTAAATGCATATGAAAGTATATACGCTACTTATAACAAAAATCTATTTTTGTTTGTGTGTTTGTTCCGGATAATCTGCGAAAGGGTAGGCCTGATTTTGATAGGCATTTCACTGGCAGGTTGCTGATGTTATAAGGAGTAAATAAGGCTACGTTTATTTTTGAAAAACCGCCCGGTTTAGAGTAAAAATAATTTTTAATTTTACCAGTTTCAAGCAAATGAAGTCGCGGGCAACCGCTTGTTATTAGTTATTTTTTCCACATAGCTACCAGTAAGGTCAATGGTCAATGTTACTAGCATACAGTAAGCTATTATCCTGAATAAATTAGGTACCTAAAGGTATTAGAGGAAGAATTGACCAAATTAGGAAAGTGGGCAGGATATATTGTTCGTAAAACGGATGATCGATGTAGCCGAAAAATCTGAAGTAGCGTAGCAGAAAAGTGTGGGCGTTGAAAGTCCTCCCACAAAGTGGAACGATAACCTGGTGAAAGTACAAGAATCCGCTGGATGCGAGACGCACAGGATTGGTCGATATGGCGACACTTGGAGAGGTCAATGTAAATTTTGATGATCATGACCTGTAAAAAGACTTACAGAGTAAGATATCTTGTAAATAGGCAGGTGTATGGGACAATAAGGCTCGATTTGCTATGGCAGGTGGCTACTTAGCTAGATCTAATGGGACGGGTTTCTGGTTAGGCTGAGTCTCAACCGGAGTCCACGACTTAAAATTATAGGGATTATCAGCTTTTAAACCGTCAACGTTAAATAGTCAACGACGCTTCAAAATTAATTGCAAGATCTACAAATCACAGCCGATTAGGTTCGTAAGGTTGTCAGTTTGTAAAAGATTTGTTACCTAATTTTGGGTTTATTTTTGTTTCAGAAACCGGTTTTGATTCTGATACAAACCGTATTTTCTTATAATACAAGTGTCAATTCATGAAATTAGGAATTGAAGATAATGAAAGTTTACATAAATAAACATCTACCTATACTTCATAAAATATAGCTTGATCTCTGCGACAGCTACTGTCAGTAACAATAGCTCTTGACAGGCTAACAATAACGTATACGTCAGTTTGACATAATTATGTCGCAGAGATCTATGAGATCTATCAGCTATCTTTAATGAAGTATAATTTATAAACTGGACTTATAATTAATACAAGTTTGAAATCGCTTTTAGCAACCGTGGTGATTAATGCTCGTGCCTTCTCTGTATGAGCCTTGTGTGAGGATTTCGCCCTGTAGTTGGGCAACTATAGTCTAGTATTATTTATCGAAAAAAACGTAATAAAGAGAGAAGTTTGTAAAATCCTTGAAAATGCCGATTCTATTAAACACAAAAAACACAAACAGACAGTTACACAATCATTGAGTGAACCTATTACTTTTGAAACGCAAAAAATGCACAGACACCGTGCATTTATCAAAGCTAAAAGCTGGTTTAATGTGGGCAACTTAAAGGTACCTTACGTAAACTTACATGAGCCCTTGTTTACTGCACCACAACTTTAACCTGAATGCAGAAATGAGCACTCTCCCGTACTAATCAGCTAGTTCGCGAGCACTCCAGTTAAACGAAGCAAGTTCATAGTACGCCAACTTTCTGGGCATTTTCCGCGGTTTGAGGAAGTGCCTTCTTTATTTTCCTTGTGTGGGCTATGTTTGAACAAACACTAAGGAAATTCTTAGGGTGAATTAAGAGTCTTGTATGTTTGACTTGAATTAATGTAAGCTTTTTGTACTTGGCGAGTGTGGTACCAGCTTTATAAGTCAAGTATCTAAAACTTTTGTTACATTTAGCTGTCTTGTTTTTTTTTTGAACTTTTAAATTTAATAATTTTTCTTTCTATGAAATACAAAATAATTTTACTTTTGCGAATAACACTCTCCAAGTGAAATAATAAGATTTAACCTTTTACAAAATTGAAAGCAAGTGGAAAAATCTCTTCATAAAAATTAAATTACACATTCAATTTAACGACATGATGTTTCGAGTTTCGTTAAAAAAACTCTGAAACATCACACTAATATTATAAAATATGCGAAAGTTTGTGAGTGTATTTGTATGTTTGTTACATGGGATAATTTTCAACATTCACGCGGGCGAAGCCGCTGGCAGAAGCTAGTAATATAAAATATACTAGCATCTGCCAGCGGCTTCGACCGCGTGAATGTCAAAAATTATCGCAAGGTAACATACGCCCGGGATAAAAAGTAACCTATGTGCTATTCCAGACTAGAATCTATCTCTGTTCAAAATTTAATCCCGATCCATCCAGCCGTTTGAGCGTGAAGAAGTAACAAACATTCAAACACACATACATACACACACTAATGTGATAACTCAAACCTATAATAAATAATATGTCCGTTGCGCCTTGCACCGTGATATCAGATTTTTGTCGCTTCCGACTATGCTTAGTGACAAATGACAGAGGGGCCAGTGGCTGAACTTGTTTTTCGAGGCAAAGAGGAGTTTCGGCAGGTAATGGATGTTCGCCCATCCACGGAATGACCTTGACAAGCATTGCTGAATCTTGGAAATCGACCTGTGATGCTGTAATTATTTAGCCATGAGCGCCTTAACACACTTGTGTACCTTAACATAATAAATGTATAACTGTAACGACAGCCTTTAATATAAACGAATTTTAATATTCAAAAGTTCAAGTGCCTTTTCATGTCCTAATTGAAATAAATGATGAATAATAAATAAAAAATAAATGAAATAACTTTGACATGTCTATAGTCTATCCTTCTTTTTTTTATTTATTTGTAAAACAAAAGTTTCAATATGTACATACTTGAACACTAAACAAAAGGAAACTATACAAAATTATACTAAACCTAACTATTTACACTATATTCAAAAGAAAGGTACTTAGGCGTACAAGTACTCTTCCACATCGCTGTCATCCGGGAACGTGGCCAAAAGACTGGTTCTTTGCGCAAAGAACGAGACAGCCCTCACAGTGTCGATCAGTCGGCGAGAGATCTCCTTAAAAAGGAGACGTGCAGTCGGGCCTCATGACCCAAGCGTTTAGACCCTAAACGGCTCAAAACTGTAATTACCAATTAGGTTAAAGTATTTGCGCCGCTTGAGGGCCTGGTTTGCTGCGCAGCAGCAGCACCAGCACAGTCCGCTTAACTAGGAACATGAGATGGCGCAAAGGTGTCGACACAGGTTGTGTCACACATCAGAGGCCACGGCACCAATGTCATGCCATCTGGTCTCTTCCCATCGTCACGTACCAAGCCGCTAGGTTCTAATACAGCTGGTATGCTGGTGGTGATGAGGGCTCGACAAATAATGTCATTGATGCTGGCGTGCCATGTTATGCGTCCTGCGCTCTTACAATAAGACAGGCCATGGTGCCCAAGGCTGCCGACAGCTAAAGCTATCCTTCTTAAGTTCAAATTACTGTAAAAAAATCACAAAGAAAGCTCTTAAATCCGGACTCCCGTAAAACGATAAAGATAACAACTTCTGCAACAGAAAAAGTCAACACACTCTTATATAAAGTGCAACTAAAACGATTATTTCCAACAAAAGAAGAGACCGTCTCTGGAAGCTTCCTTTGGACTTAAGAGAGAACTTAATGCCCTGTACAAAATGTTTGCTAAACTTTCAAGCTTAATGTCAACTAAGCATTGAGATAGTTTCCAAATTGATTTTGTAATCATGTTGGGAGGTCTTATTATAGTTGCTAAGTGGTTATAGTTCTTCAGTATGTAAGTAGGTGGGTAGCCCATCATATAATTCTTATTCCAATTTATTTTAGAACGGCGAAGCCCGTCTGCCTCTATCAAACATTGCTGTTTGCTTTCTGTCTCGCTTTAATGGTCTTAACACAGTTCATAAATGGTTTCCTAAATCTTGTATATCCACATTTATACTCAAAACTTTCCTCACGACATTTTTCTCAGGTGGGTACAGGAATATTAGGAATGAGCACGGTCGCTCATTTGTTTGTCGGTAATAGTAAATAAAGCATATAATTTTTTCCGTTGTAATTAATTAGTTGATTTTCTAATTAGAATTTCACTTCCGATAACAAATTTCTGCTTGTAATTATTGAGATACACTACTACTTTTTTTTTTTTTATCACATCTAACATCTGCTACCCTTGAAGTAGGCATAAAACAAACGTAAAACTCATGAATATCAGCGTGAAAGCAAAACTACGCAAAAAATGTAGATTCTGTCGTCGACGTGCCAGTACTAAATCAAGTCAATGAATATTAAGGGAATTCTCTACTATCTCACTAAATGATAAACGAGAAGATTATCTAAGAAACGTGACTTTAAAAAGATTTGTAGCAGATCTTTCACACAATAAGAATTACCTTGAAAACCAAAAAAATACTAAGACAAAAAGCGAACCATTTTTGTCCAAATACATTAGCCTAATCAGCTTATAGTGTTTTACTGCTGAGGTACATGTCTCATCTCTGTGAGAGGGAATGGGTCTTAATCTTCCACGCGTCTCAATGTGGGTTGGTAGATGTCACATGTCTTCTAATTGTTTGTTGTAGGACGTGCCGGTTTCGTCGCGTTGTTTTCCTTCACCGTTTAGAGAGTGGTCATATGACACAAAATAATGTGCCTGGCGGGCTCAAACTCACGACCCACGACTCGTCAAGTGAGGGCCGCAATCACTGGGTCACAACCATTGACGTAATAAACGAGGCCGTTTGCTTGCCCAGATATCTTAGATTAAACATACATTAAGAAGTTTAGACAGTTTTCCAAACTTTTAACTCACATAAACAGATACATTAGACTGAAAACTTCATGAAAGAGGATCAACATTAATATGAACTTGATTCAAGTTTATTTGCGATAAATACAAGTTTACGCAAGTAGAGATACGTGTAAGAGAGGTCGGAGGTAAGTACGTAAGTATATTAAGAAGTTTTGAAAGACTAAATCATTAATCTAAATTAATCTTATTTTTTTTATTAATAACATATACATTTGTGTGGGAAGCTTGCTTACTATTTAACGCGTGGAACAATTTTTATAAAAAATATGTTTAAAAACTATCCGACTACTGAAAAATCACGCTCAAAATCAATGGCATACGACCACGGTTATCCTCTGAACACCACAATAAATAATTATGAAACACTTAAAATATTTATTAAAATTTAAGTTTATTTACTACCCGATACATATCGAATAGTTTGTATATAACAATTTAGGATGAGAATATTTTCTTGTTTCGTACTTTTTAGAGCGTGATTTTATTCAGAAGTCTGGTTCTTATGTTGTGCTCTAGTGGCTTGTGACAAATAAATGTGTTTTCTTTCTTTTCTTACAGTATTTTACATGGAGCGACTGCCTATCTGACCTCCACAAACCAGTAACTGGGTAATACGATTCCCCTTGGCTGGACTGGTGTCAGATATCAGACTTCTGACTACCCGTAACAACTGTCAAAGATCTTGAAATAACACCCGGGAGCGGGACCTACAACAGCTTAACGTACTTTCCGAGGCACGGAAAAAACTCGCTATGTAAAAGATGGTCACCCATCCTCGGACCGACCTCGACAAGCGTTGCTTAACCTTGAAGATCAACCCGTGTGGCTGTAATTATTTAGCCACGAGCTTCTACTTACGATTAAGTAATGACGGTAAAATCGGTTTGAAACTTAATTCGGTTCATATTTTATGTTGATTTTTTCAGTTTTGATTGTGCGTTCGGAATTGGATGTTGATGTAACAGGTTTAGACCAAGTTGTTTAACTTTTAGTTCTGTTTGCTTGGGTTTTTTTTTATTATCGCCGTTTTAAGTGGCTTAAAAAACGCTATGTTTCTCTCCAATTTAAGGAGGTAATCTATGTTCCAAGAACACCTCCATCTGTGTTCCGATTACCAAACTGAGTGAATTTGTTCTGAAACAAAAACTTTGAGCTCCATTTCGGTAGGTACCTATAGTACGAGATCTCACTACAGAAACTGTAGACAATTTGTTTTTGATTAAAGCTTATTATTAAAAATAATTATAAGCGCAATGTATTGGTTGCAAGGTGTAAAAGGTAATCTGGCAACCCATAGATTGCGGCTAACTGAGAACTGGCAACCTTTTTTTGCCTATTTTATCACTTTTTTCAAATGTCGTTGAATTCACTTGAAAAACTTATACGGGGTGGGCAATTGTTGAGGGTTATTTTCAGTAGATCCTAAAGAACGTTTTTTTTTGTTCTGCGATTAGCTCCAAGTATCGCCCTGTGTCGTTTGATCCACGATTTTTTGCCCAATTTGTATTTCTGGGATAAACTATCAAACATAAATTCCTACACGGTCAAAATAACTGAGCTCCCGAAATGTCAATGTCACTCTGACGTTTGACTCTCGCTATTGGCTCACGAGGCGAATGCTGGGTGGGAGTGGGGTTCTTTGTCATTTTGCGTGCTCAGTTGTTTTAACCGAGCTGTACAATTATTTAATTAAGGTAATTGCGGCTAGATATTGTTAGTCAACACTGCAGAAACTTATTTTACGATTAAGTATTATTCAAGAAAATTTAGTTTAATCAAAAACCAATTTACCTGGAGATTTCAGCAGTGGGCTCCTAGGCTAACTATAGGTGATCAATTTGAGAAGTTTGTTCTCGTTCCGAAGTTAGATGATAGAAAGGTGTGTTTGTTGATAAGGTCGGGTGTCAAAAGCGGGTTTTGTTGTGGTCCGAAATTGGAGATGGTTGGCTTAGTTATTGATTGAGTTTGGCCCTGTTTGTTGACAACCTTGGTTGTTGTGTAATAATATCATAACGACTTCTTTGTTTTTAAACGACTGCCCAAAAAATGAGTGTTATGTTTTCAGGGTTTATGTATATTTGTGAGTTTCTTTATACCACCATAATGTCTAAACGCCATAACCCATATCAATGTATGTGGTATCGTTAGAAGCGTTGCGTTATTTCAGGTAACCTAGGTTGGTGAAAATAAAATTAAACAACATGTTATGGGGAGCTATAGTATTTATAGAGATATAGTTCATAAAATAAAACGTTTCTTTTCTTTTTTCATAAAAGTTTGACTACGTATACTATCATCCTCTAGAGCTTGCTAGTACATGACAAAAATATATTACAATAGTATTCAATATATGCATTCGTTCACTAATAATACTAACATAACAAAATAAATTAAATAATTAATATTATAACAACAGGTACTATTCAATATCTCATAGAAAACTTATTAAAAAATAACCTAGGCTTATTCGCAGCGCTTATTCGTTACCACGCTTGCTTCTTGAAGACAACATCTATGTCTAGGTACACCAATGTTATAAATGCGAGAGTTTGAATGGATGGATGGATGTTTTCCACTTTTTAAATTTATCTTTCGTGGCACTTGTGCGTTTGCAAAAATATCGTTTTAAGTATCACTAAAAGGTATGATATAAAAAATAAATATTGGAAAAAAATTAAAACCCTACCTGCCTTGTCACAAAGTGAATTAAAAAATCAACTAAAAAATAAAAACAAGTTAAATGATTTTAGTGTTGAATGGGCACTAGGTAAGTACTATATAACAATAACAAACAAGACAAGAGCCAGTATATCAACGAAAGCCAACCATTTTATCAATCGCTTTGGCAACATAGCGATTGGAAAAATGTATGGGAATGCCAAGCGGTACTGGTATTTCTTGTGATCAATGCCTAACTTTTTATCGCATTTAGAACATCACCATCGCTAATAAGATTCTACTTTCTTCTTAGGTGATTTTTGATGGTCCTTTTAACCCGTGTACTAATTTTTTTAAGTGAAAAAATTTTGTATTGCCCTTTACGCGTGATAAACCGGCGTTGTCACAAATAAACTCACCACACCAAACGACAAGCGACAAACAGTCCACCAAACGACAGGCAGTCCACACAAACAAAAGAAGTGTCATAAATTAATTTAATTACGCTATCACTCCGTCTAATTAATTCGATGTTTACGTACCTATCAACAAAGAATCACGTCCATAACTACCACTGCGAAATACATTGGATAGCTAGATAAACTCTAAATGAAAGATTTTCCGCCACTCATTTACCCATAACACTCCAACTTAATGAAACCAGCATAGAAACTAACCTTAAAACTATTTGCCCGAATATTTTACCAAATAAAATTAATAACCCGGACTTTGCCCTCTAGGGTAAAGAATGATATTACTAAAAGCTTGAAGCTTTAAATTAAGGAATTAAAGAGGTAGATTTACATTTTCATTACTGATGTGCGCAGTGTCTGTGGCAAATATGCACTTACAAGAATGGAACGGTATTAAGGCTTTTGATTGGACTGCTTCGTTGGTTTAGTGCTCGCAAGTGCTACTGCAGAGTATGAGGTTCTGAGCCCGATTCGGGCAAGGTGTTATTGGATTTCACCATCTTAAATTTCTCAAGAGCAGCCAGGAGTGTGGACTTATGCCCGGTTGATGGCAATAGGCTTGTCCCATATTTTATTGGACTGAAACATACCTGTCAAAATTGTGGGTATACCTACAATAGGTGCCCGTCTGCCTAACCCTAATACAGGCAGGATGATTGGTTAAGGTACATAGGTTTTCTAGCGTTCCGCGTTTATAAAGTTAAAACACAAAAATATTAATCACAAAAAAAGGCGGCGTGAAAAAAAAAACGTACGGCTGCAGTCGAGGATACAAATAGAACCGATATATCTTGCTTAATGAATTTAATTAAAGTAATTATTACATTATATCGGTACAATTAAGATGCGTGACAATTGCTCGATGTGAGAAACAAGAGTGAATCACTAATAAAATAAAATAAATTAAATTACTCTTTGGTCCGCGCGCTCTGTCGTTTGTCTATGGTTTCGTTCGACAAATGATAATTGAGCATTGCGGATCGTCGGTCTACTCAGGTATACCTACATTTAATGTTTTATTTATAAATTTGTATTATACTCACACATAACTATACCTTCTGTGTTTATTCCATTTTGTTTGTTATTTATATCTATTTTATTTTATTATAGTATTTCCGTCTCCGTAAGTGTGTCCGTGGCATCAACAGCGGGCCCTATCAGAATACCAGCGTAGCGTTATTTATTTTTCGGATGTCGCTGCATATGCTGAGATAGGAGCCTTTTTGGTCTCGCACGGGGTTTTATTTTTAATTATTGTTTAATTTTAAGCTTTTTCTCGTGTCTCCTGTGCGGGTCACAAATAAATAATTTTTCTTTCTTTCTTTAATTCACTAAATCAATATTAATCACTGCTATTGCCCGATCTTCGGTCCCACGCCATCGATTTGCTGAGAAGGTGAATCTCACGGTGCAGAGTGCAATGCGGTGTTAGTAATTATCTTAAGAATTTAGGGTATCGCAAGTGGCCACATAACCATACTGAGTATTATTCTAAATATTCTTGTGGATTATTTAGATAGTAAATAAATTTGTATAAAACATCGTTATCGCCCACCTTGGTTTAATCTAAAGCTAAATGAGAGTAATTCAATTGTTGTCTAATATTAGATTCGGTTTCATACCTTTGAGCCGTACCTATTTAATTAAAGAAATCCTTTACATTTATTCGCTTTTCTTTATGCTCAAAACAAATACCATGATATTAATTTTCACCGCCACATCTCTAACGAATAATACACTTTAAATGAATTCAATTTAGAATTTGCAAAGACAGATCAAAAAGCGACTTTTTGTGTTGAAAGAAACATCTGACAAATGTCACTTACAAACAAGACCTTAAATAAAAGAGAAGATTAGAAACAGCAAAGACGGATTTCGGGAATCAATAACGACTATTATTCTTCTATACAATGACTTAGGAGTGACCCTTTAGCCCTTTACCTGATATTTAATCTTGCCAGAGAATTTCAAGCATTTTTCGTTATATTTGGGGGAAACATTCGACAAAAGATACGAGGGTTTTCAATGTAAGGGACCGGTTCAATGTCAATATGTGAGAATTTATGGGAATACGCATTACTGGAAGAGCCGTGTATTCGCTTTATGTTGAGCGATAAATATCTGAACACCGCTGTTTAGGTGACGGACCAACTGCGTGCTTTTAGTTTATGGATTTTTGAGAACATAACATCACGCGTGTATTCTCCGACTGTTTAGGTAGAGGTACACCTACTATACACCTACAGTTCACCTGCAGTACACCTACAGTACACCCACAATTCACCAGTTATGTTAAGTCCCATGTAAGGTGAGCCTATCACCATCAACCAGGCACAAAGCTAGACTACCAGCTGCTAGTGAATTACAATGGTTCACGTATCTAAGAGAAGCACACACAAACACATACGAACTTTTCGTAGCTTCGTTATCTCAAAGGGCTCACAAGTTTCTTAGTAAAGAGTAGTAGGTACTATTATGTAAAAAATCTCAGAGTGAAACGTGAGTGGTCATGGCAGTTTATCCAAACAAGGTGCAATGGCAATGAAGCTATGTTTTCACGGTGAGGAGTTTACAAAATAAGCCGAAATATGGGATTCAATGGGAATAGCAAATGGGAGCCATCGCCAATACCTAAAAAGACAGATCAAAAAACCTGACATTTCTTTCAAACAAAAAAAGAGCCCATTAAATAATGTTTATTTATGCTCTAAAAGAGTGGCATAAGCACCTGGAGCCCCGACACCTTCTGTAAATAATTGTAAAAGCATTGATTTTTTTTTATGTCAGCTTAAAAATAAGAGGATTTACATTTTTTTTACGTTAAAACCTGATGTTTATCTCCGTAATACTTTAAATTCACTGTCCGGAGTTCTCTTAGAACTATTTTAAGTAGCCATTATGGCACATTTCCAGTTGCGATTTATGAAGGATAAAAAAACCTCACATTATTTTATGGTCAGCCATTTTATAGTGCCATATTCGTCTGACAATTTTATGGACCGTTTTAGGTATATTTGTGTGGTAGCTTAGTATGAAGCTGTTATGTGACTGACTGAATGGATAACTCACACAGCCTACCAACCTACACAACTGAAGAAACATGAGTTTTAACCGACTTCCCAAAAAAGAGGATGGCCTTATGGATCCTATGTTTTTTATGTATGTTCACCGATTTTAAAACAAATGTTTCTTTAAAGGATATGCCTATATAGGTGGTGTTTTATGAATGGACAAAACTAGAACTGTCAAACTACACTTTATTAATGAGATTTTCTGATACAAATTCAAGACAAAGACAAAGATATGTTATTTCAAGAAGGCCACCAAGCGGCACTTTTGAACGTTACATTAAAATTTACAAACAATAATAGTTGATTCTACCGTGCATTCGGAAAGTAGCTTGTAATGGAGAAGAATGCACAAGAAACTCCATACTTACTCTTTTTAAAAAAAAAACTTTTTTTACAATATTTATGTACATAAGTACATACCTTGATGAATGAAATTGAGTTTATACAATACAAATATATTTATACAGTATTCAGAAGGTCCAACAATACTTCAAAACAATAATGTTCCGCATATCACTTGTTTTTGCGGCCTAGTGGATGTGGAGCAGGACTAGCATTTAGCCAAGCATTTTTATCAGTGATGTAATCCCCCAACTTATAATATGCCAGCCTGCATTCAATTCATTCAACTAATCACAGCAGTAAATGCATGTTTGACAATTTGTCACGTTATTTTTTTAAAATATTTGTTTTATAATTTTCGTCAAATGTGAGATATAAGTAATCAGACAAAGTCGCGGGCGTCGGTTAAAGTGTCTGGTAAAGGTCCGATATCAATAGAATTTGATACTTAATTACAAAAGGCTATAAATCTGTCAACAAATAATTTAGAATCCCCCCTTGAATATGGCCCTTTTCCGACTATTTTAAGGATGTGTGGACCTTTTTAGTCGGAACTTCTGGTCTAGTTGAACTTAGGGGTGAAATATTTCCCTAGTACCTACCTAGTGAAAAACATCAAAGCCAGACTTTCCACCACCTGCCTGCGAAGATTCCTGTAATTATTTGGCCACTTTGCCCGAAAAGAACGTCATAACCTCGAGCAGTTAATAATAACTTGCAAGGTAGATGTTAAGAGGCCGTGGCCGTCGTCGTGGTCTCCTGACTGCAGCCCGATCAGGTGGTCTGTCCGAATTCATGCAACGCTCAACACCAAATTGCACGTAGCACTTCACGACACCAAGAACATACAGATGAAGAAGCATCATAAGAGAAATGTTGATCTCTCGTTGGGGGAATCACGAACCGTCAGTTATGAGAAACATGAAGCGAGGAGGAGGACCTACTAATTCTTTACATTTCCCTTTTAAGATAATTTTAGGTTCAGTGGTTAGAAAATTTTTATATAATAGTCTTATCCTGAATGCACAGACAGAGTGATCTTTCTTTAAAAGCTACATTAAATATTTGCAAAAGAAGTGTCGTTTGTGTATTCTACTTAAATATTGTCGCAGTTACCATTTTATTTAATAAAAGTAAGTGCTTTCATCTTAATTTTAGTGGATGAAACTTAAATTATATTTAATGTCTGGAACCGCTTGCCTGAATTAAGTTCAATAACGTCTTGTACTTACTTAAAAAAGAATGGTTTTGCGTTTCATGGTCAGAATTGTAGAACACGAAGACATTTTGGCTGCTAGAGACAGTTTTGTTAAAACTTTCCATTCAAATGGTAATTGGTAACACTCACGGGTCTGTGAGTGTTACCAATTACCCGTAAAAACTAACGGCCTGTCGGATACAGGATTATTTGTGAAATTGTAACATCCATTCAGGGAGTGAAAATGCTCATGATTTTAAACAACAGCTTCTATGAGATCAGTCCCGTATATCATGCATTTTTATCGCATAAATAAGTATTGTATTTTGTATGAAACAGCTAATTTATATTTTGATATTTCAGGGTTAGTCACAAAAAATTCTTTATGATTACGAGTAGGTATTTTCACTCCAACGAAGGTGGTTTTAGTGTTTAACAACAAAAAAATACAAACATTTGCGCACAATACAACTTACATGGACACGAATATAAGTAATGGCTACGAGCGTCCCTACCCACTGACAAACACGTCGATTTAATGTTCTGTGGTCAAAACCAATAAGTAAATGAGGTGCTTACATTTTATGCGCCAATTTTCATCAGGCAAAGGCATTTTCATAGTCAACCTTCTTGCCTACAGTAAATGTGAAAAGTTAACTTGATCGTTTCAATCCATCTTCTTAACAAATTAATGCAATCCTTTCTAATAGCAAACGTTTAGGAGTTGTATTTTTTTCGGCTTTTGAGATTTAGATTTGCGTATTCAAAGGTTTTTTCAGTTTATGTTTGAATTTATCGAGTGTTGATTAGTTAAAAAAAAATGCGACGAAGAACAAAAGGGTGCTTATTGGGCTATGTTAAATAAATGAAATAAAATATACTATTCTCTTTTGTTATCTTTAATTAATGCTACTTTTAAAACTCTTAAGTTGCCTTGATAATACAAAAGGCAGATAAAACTTTAATAGTACCAAGGTTGTCTTAAAAAAAGTAATGTAAGGTTGTTTTTAGTATCACGCAGATTTGACGCGGATTTGCTCACGCACGCGGGACTGGCCTGCATTTGGGGTCCATGCCCACTCGACCAGATTAGACTCGAACCGAAAAATGCCCAGATGTTTTACTACCAATTCAGTGCCGTTTGTACAGTCAGGCAGAGTGATATTTAATTCTAAATTACTTTTTTATATTACCTATAGGTTCGCGCTTGACCACTATCTCACGTGATGGTAAGCGATGATGTGGTCGACGGTGAAGCACGCTTGCCTAGAAAAAAGGTATTAAAAAAACATACCTGAACCTATTTGTTATGATACATAATTTATCCCGGTAGTCAGTGATTTCGTTTGAACCATGTAGCTTTATAAAGATACTAGTATTTGCTTGGTGCGCGAGCTGCAAGCAGCTCGCGTGTTGTTGTCCTTACACCTACCCTACACCTACCCTACACCTACCCTACACCTACCCTACACCTACCCTACACCTACCCTACACCTACCCTACACCTACCCTACACCTACCCTACACCTACCCTACACCTACCCTACACCTACCCTACACCTACCCTACACCTACCCTACACCTACCCTACACCTACCCTACACCTACCCTACACCTACCCTACACCTACCCTACACCTACCCTACACCTACCCTACACCTACCCTACACCTACCCTACACCTACCCTACACCTACCCTACACCTACCCTACACCTACCCTACACCTACCCTACACCTACCCTACACCTACCCTACACCTACCCTACACCTACCCTACACCTACCCTACACCTACCCTACACCTACCCTACACCTACCCTACACCTACCCTACACCTACCCTACACCTACCCTACACCTACCCTACACCTACCCTACACCTACCCTACACCTACCCTACACCTACCCTACACCTACCCTACACCTACCCTACACCTACCCTACACCTACCCTACACCTACCCTACACCTACCCTACACCTACCCTACACCTACCCTACACCTACCCTACACCTACCCTACACCTACCCTACACCTACCCTACACCTACCCTACACCTACCCTACACCTACCCTACACCTACCCTACACCTACCCTACACCTACCCTACACCTACCCTACACCTACCCTACACCTACCCTACACCTACCCTACACCTACCCTACACCTACCCTACACCTACCCTACACCTACCCTACACCTACCCTACACCTACCCTACACCTACCCTACACCTACCCTACACCTACCCTACACCTACCCTACACCTACCCTACACCTACCCTACACCTACCCTACACCTACCCTACACCTACCCTACACCTACCCTACACCTACCCTACACCTACCCTACACCTACCCTACACCTACCCTACACCTACCCTACACCTACCCTACACCTACCCTACACCTACCCTACACCTACCCTACACCTACCCTACACCTACCCTACACCTACCCTACACCTACCCTACACCTACCCTACACCTACCCTACACCTACCCTACACCTACCCTACACCTACCCTACACCTACCCTACACCTACCCTACACCTACCCTACACCTACCCTACACCTACCCTACACCTACCCTACACCTACCCTACACCTACCCTACACCTACCCTACACCTACCCTACACGGGAAGAAGAAGAAGATCTAGAAGGGGGGCAAGGGGGTCAACTTTGAAAACTGGTTCGTTTGTGACTATAGCATTGCCCCTTTATATGAATCTGAAAAAAAAAATGTTCCAAATGTTCCAACTTCCGAGATCCGCTTTAAGGGGGGGAGAAGGGGGGCGAGGGGGTCAACTTTGAAAAATGCCTTTTACTTTTCCGAGCCTCCTCTAAACGAATCCGTAAAAAAAACAAAAAAACAAGATTTGCCAAAACGGGGGGGGACGGGGGAGCAAGGGGGGCAAGGGGGTCAACTTTGAAAACTGGTTCGTTTGTGACTATAGCATTGCCCCTTTATATGAATCTGAAAAAAGAAATGTTCCAAATGTTCCAACTTTCGAGATCCACTTAAAGGGGAGGAGAAGGGGGGCGAGGGGGTCAACTTTGAAAAATGGTTTTTACTTTTCCAAGCCTCCTCTAAACGAATCCGTAAAAAAAAATAATACCGGTACCTTAGTTTCCGAGATACGATAGAGGGGGGGAGGAGGGGGGAGGAAAAGGGGAGGTTTGGGACTTTTCCCATACTCGCGAGAGTGACTTGTTTACGAATCTGTCAAAATATACCCACCTCCCCCTTCACCATCTGGGAGAACAATTATGTCAATCAGTCAGTGAGTGGTAATGCAGTTTTATATAATATAATAACTAGTATTTGCTTGGTGCGCGAGCTGCAAGCAGCTCGCGTGTTGTTGTCCCTACACCTACCCTACACCTACCCTACACCTACCCTACACCTACCCTACACCTACCCTACACCTACCCTACACCTACCCTACACCTACCCTACACCTACCCTACACCTACCCTACACCTACCCTACACCTACCCTACACCTACCCTACACCTACCCTACACCTACCCTACACCTACCCTACACCTACCCTACACCTACCCTACACCTACCCTACACCTACCCTACACCTACCCTACACCTACCCTACACGGGAAGAAGAAGAAGATCTAGAAGGGGGGCAAGGGGGTCAACTTTGAAAACTGGTTCGTTTGTGACTATAGCATTGCCCCTTTATATGAACCTGAAAAAAAAAATGTTCCAAATGTTCCAACTTCCGAGATCCGCTTTAAGGGGGGGAGAAGGGGGGCGAGGGGGTCAACTTTGAAAAATGCCTTTTACTTTTCCGAGCCTCCTCTAAACGAATCCGTAAAAAAAACAAAAAAACAAGATTTGCCAAAACGGGGGGGGACGGGGGAGCAAGGGGGGCAAGGGGGTCAACTTTGAAAACTGGTTCGTTTGTGACTATAGCATTGCCCCCTTATATGAATCTGAAAAAAGAAATGTTCCAAATGTTCCAACTTTCGAGATCCGCTTAAAGGGGAGGAGAAGGGGGGCGAGGGGGTCAACTTTGAAAAATGGTTTTTACTTTTCCAAGCCTCCTCTAAACGAATCCGTAAAAAAAAATAATACCGGTACCTTAGTTTCCGAGATACGATAGAGGGGGGGAGGAGGGGGGAGGAAAAGGGGAGGTTTGGGACTTTTCCCATACTCGCGAGAGTGACTTGTTTACGAATCTGTCAAAATATACCCACCTCCCCCTTCACCATCTGGGAGAACAATTATGTCAATCAGTCAGTGAGTGGTAATGCAGTTTTATATAATATAACTAGTATTTGCTTGGTGCGCGAGCTGCAAGCAGCTCGCGTGTTGTTGTCCCTACACCTACCCTACACCTACCCTACACCTACCCTACACCTACCCTACACCTACCCTACACCTACCCTACACCTACCCTACACCTACCCTACACCTACCCTACACCTACCCTACACCTACCCTACACCTACCCTACACCTACCCTACACCTACCCTACACCTACCCTACACCTACCCTACACCTACCCTACACCTACCCTACACCTACCCTACACCTACCCTACACCTACCCTACACCTACCCTACACCTACCCTACACCTACCCTACACCTACCCTACACCTACCCTACACCTACCCTACACCTACCCTACACCTACCCTACACCTACCCTACACCTACCCTACACCTACCCTACACCTACCCTACACCTACCCTAAACTTTGTTCCAAAAAACATAACCTTAATGTTTGCTTGTCGTCGCCAGGCACTGACTCACCCTTCTACTCAACCTTCGTTACGCTACGGAGGTCGCCGGCTCGCTCCGCTCGCCACCTCCCCCCTGCGCTGCACTCGGTCTCGTTCGCGCCACTCGGGATCCCTACGCTGAATCCGTAAACAAAACAAAAAAAAAAGATTCGCTAAAACGGGGGGGGGGGAGGGGGGAGAAGGGGGGCAAGGGGGTCAACTTTGAAAACTGGTTCGTTTGTGACTATAGCATTGCCCCTTTATATGAATCTGGAAAAAGAAATGTTCCAAGTCTCTCAACTTTCGAGATCCGCTTAAAGGGGGGGAGGAGGGGGGCCAGGGGTTCAACTTTGAAAAAAGGTTTTTACTTTTCCGAGCCTCCTCTTAACGAATCCGTAAAAAAAACAAAAAAAAAAGATTCGCCAAATCGGGGGGGGAGGGGGGAGAAGGGGGGCAAGGGGGTCAACTTTGAAAACTGGTTCGTTTGTGACTAAAGCATTGCCCCTTTATATGAATCTGGAAAAAGAAATGTTCCAAGTCTCTCAACTTTCGAGATCCGCTTAAAGGGGGGGAGAAGGGGGGTGAGGGGGTCAACTTTGAATAATGGTTTTTACTTTTGCGAGCCTCCTCTAAACGAATCCGTAAAAAAACAGAATACCGGTACCTTAGTTTCCGAGATACGATAGAGGGGGGGAGGAGGGGGGAGGAAAAGGGGAGGTTTGGGACTTTTCCCATACTCGCGAGAGTGACTTGTTTACGAATCTGTCAAAATATACCCACCTCCCCCTTCACCATCTGGGAGAACAATTATGTCAGTGAGTCAGTCAGTGGTAATGCAGTTTTATATAATATAACTAGTATTTGCTTGGTGCGCGAGCTGCAAGCAGCTCGCGTGTTTTGTCCCTACACCTACCCTACACCTACCCTACACCTACCCTACACCTACCCTACACCTACCCTACACCTACCCTACACCTACCCTACACCTACCCTACACCTACCCTACACCTACCCTACACCTACCCTACACCTACCCTACACCTACCCTAAACTTTGTTCTAAAAAACATAACCCTAATGTTTGATTGTCGTCGCCAGGCACTGAGTTTCGCTTCACCCACTCAACCTTCGTTACGCTACGGAGGTCGCCGGCTCGCTTCGCTCGCCACCTCCCCCCTGCGCTGCACTCGGTCTCGTAGGTTCGCTCCACTCGGGATCCCTACGCTGAATCCGAAAAAAAAAACAAAAAAAAAAAATCGCCAAAACGGGGGGGGAGGGGTGAGAAGGGGGGCAAGGGGGTCAACTTTGAAAACTGGTTCGTTTGTTACTATAGCATTGCCCCTTTATATGAATCTGAAAAAAGAAATGTTCCAAGTCTCTCAACTTCCGAGATCCGCTTAAAGGGGGGAGAATAGGGGCGAGGGGGTCACCTTTGAAAAATGGTTTTTACTTTTCCGAGCCTCCTCTAAACGATTCCGTAAAAAAAAACAAAAAAAAAGATTTGCCAAAACGGGGGGGAGGGGGGAGAAGGGGAGCAAGGGGGTCAACTTTGAAAAATGGTATGTTTGTGACTAAAGCATTGCCCCTTTATATGAATCTGAAAAAAGAAATGTTCCAAGTCTCTTAACTTTGAGATCCGCTTAAAGGGGGGGAGAAGGGGGGCGAGGGGGTCAACTTTGAAAATTGTTTTTTACTTTTGCGAGCCTCCTCTAAACGAATCCGTAAAAAAAACATTCTACGGGTACCTTAGTTTCCGAGATACGATAGAGGGGGGGAAGAGGGGGGAGGAAAAGGGAGGTTTGGGACTTTTCCCATACTCACGGGAGTTACTTGTTTACGAATCTGTCAAAATATACCCACCTCCCCCTCCACCATCTGGGAGAACAATTATGTCAATGAGTGAGTGAGTGAGTGGTAATGCAGTTTTATATATTATAACTAGTATTTGCTTGGTGCGCGAGCTGCAAGCAGCTCGCGGCTTTGTCGTGTTTTTTAGAAGTATTCCTTAACCTACCCTACACCTACCCTACACCTACCCTACACCTACCCTACACCTACCCTACACCTACCCTACACCTACCCTACACCTACCCTACACCTACCTTACACCTACCTACACCTACCCTACACCTACCCTACACCTACCTACCCTACACCTACCCTACACCTACCCTACACCTACCCTACACCTACCCTACACCTACCCTACACCTACCCTACACCTACCCTACACCTACCCTACACCTACCCTACACCTACCCTACACCTACCCTACACCTACCCTACACCTACCCTACACCACCCTACACCTACCCTACACCTACCCTACACCTACCCTACACCTACCCTACACCTACCCTACACCTACCCTACACCTACCCTACACCTACCCTACACCTACCCTACACCTACCCTACACCTACCCTACACCTACCCTACACCTACCCTACACCTACCCTACACCTACCCTACACCTACCCTACACCTACCCTACACCTACCCTACACCTACCCTACACCTACCCTACACCTACCCTACACCTACCCTACACCTACCCTACACCTACCCTACACCTACCCTACACCTACCCTACCTACACCTACCCTACACCTACCCTACACCTACCCTACACCTACCCTACACCTACCCTACACCTACCCTACACCTACCCTACACCTACCCTACACCTACCCTACACCTACCCTACACCTACCCTACACCTACCCTACACCTACCCTACACCTACCCTACACCTACCCTACACCTACCCTACACCTACCCTACACCTACCCTACACCTACCCTACACCTACCCTACACCTACCCTACACCTACCCTACACCTACCCTACACCTACCCTACACCTACCCTACACCTACCCTACACCTACCCTACACCTACCCTACACCTACCCTACACCTACCCTACACTTTGTTCCAAAAAACTTAACCCCTGCACTGAGTTTCGCTTCACCCACTCAACCTTCGTTACGCTTCGGAGGTCGCCGGCTCGCTTCGCTCGCCACTTCCCCCCTGCGCTGCACTCGGTCTCGTTGGTTCGCTCCACTCGGGATTCCTACGCTGCCTGGTCAGGGGAGGTTGGGGAGAGGAGGGGTGAAGGGGGGGAGAGTGGGGAGTTTTGAAAAATGATTCCAACTAAAGCATTGCCCCTTTTTATGAATCTGAAAAAATAAATGTTTCAAGTCTCTCAACTTTCGAGATCCGCTTAAAGTGGGGGAGAAGGGGGGTGAGGGGGTCAACTTTGAAAATTGGTTTTTACTTTTCCGAGCCTCCTCTAAACGAATCCGTAAAAAAAACACGAAAAAAAGATTCGCCAGAACGGGGGGGGAGGGGGGAGAAGGGGGGCAAGGGGGTCAACTTTGAAAACTGGTTCGTTTGTGACTATAGCATTGCCCCTTTATATGAATCTGAAAAAAGAAATGTTCCAAGTCTCTCAACTTTCGAGATCCGCTCAAAGGGGGGGAGAAGGGGGGCGAGGGGGTCAACTTTGAAAAATGGCTTTTACTTTTCCGAGCCTCCTCTAAACGAATCCGTAAAAAAAATATACTACGGGTACCTTAGTTTCCGAGATATGATAGAGGGGGGGAGGAGGGGGGAGGAAAAGGGGAGGTTTGGGACTTTTCCCATACTCACGGAGTTACTTGTTTACGAATCTGTCAAAATATACCCACCTCCCCATCCACCATCTGGGAGAACAATTATGTCAATGAGTCAGTCAGTGAGTCAGTGAGTGGTAATGCAGTTTTATATAGTATAACTAGTATTTGCTTGGTGCGCGAGCTGCAAGCAGCTCGCGTGTTGTTGTCCCTACACCTGCCCTACACCTACCCTACACCTACCCTACACCTACCCTACACCTACCCTGCACCTACCCTGCACCTACCCTACACCTACCCTACACCTACCCTACACCTACCCTACACCTACCCAACACCTACCCTACACCTACCCTACACCTACCCTACACCTACCCTACACCTACCCTACACCTACCCTACACCTACCCTACACCTACCCTACACCTACCCTACACCTACCCTACACCTACCCTACACCTACCCTACACCTACCCTACACCTACCCTACACCTACCCTACACCTACCCTACACCTACCCTACACCTACCCTACACCTACCCTACACCTACCCTACACCTACCCTACACCTACCCTACACCTACCCTACACCTACCCTACACCTACCCTACACCTACCCTACACCTACCCTACACCTACCCTACACCTACCCTACACCTACCCTACACCTACCCTACACCTACCCTACACCTACCCTACACCTACCCTACACCTACCCTACACCTACCCTACACCTACCCTACACCTACCCTACACCTACCCTACACCTACCCTACACCTACCCTACACCTACCCTACACCTACCCTACACCTACCCTACACCTACCCTACACCTACCCTACACCTACCCTACACCTACCCTACACCTACCCTACACCTACCCTACACCTACCCTACACCTACCCTACACCTACCCTACACCTACCCTACACCTACCCTACACCTACCCTACACCTACCCTACACCTACCCTACACCTACCCTACACCTACCCTACACCTACCCTACACCTACCCTACACCTACCCTACACCTACCCTACACCTACCCTACACCTACCCTACACCTACCCTACACCTACCCTACACCTACCCTACACCTACCCTACACCTACCCTACACCTACCCTACACCTACCCTACACCTACCCTACACCTACCCTACACCTACCCTACACCTACCCTACACCTACCCTACACCTACCCTACACCTACCCTACACCTACCCTACACCTACCCTACACCTACCCTACACCTACCCTACACCTACCCTACACCTACCCTACACCTACCCTACACCTACCCTACACCTACCCTACACCTACCCTACACCTACCCTACACCTACCCTACACCTACCCTACACCTACCCTACACCTACCCTACACCTACCCTACACCTACCCTACACCTACCCTACACCTACCCTACACCTACCCTACACCTACCCTACACCTACCCTACACCTACCCTACACCTACCCTACACCTACCCTACACCTACCCTACACCTACCCTACACCTACCCTACACCTACCCTACACCTACCCTACACCTACACCTACCCTACACCTACCCTACACCTACCCTACACCTACCCTACACCTACCCTACACCTACCCTACACCTACCCTACACCTACCCTACACCTACCCTACACCTACCCTACACCTACCCTACACCTACCCTACACCTACCCTACACCTACCCTACACCTACCCTACACCTACCCTACACCTACCCTACACCTACCCTACACCTACCCTACACCTACCCTACACCTACCCTACACCTACCCTACACCTACCCTACACCTACCCTACACCTACCCTACACCTACCCTACACCTACCCTACACCTACCCTACACCTACCCTACACCTACCCTACACCTACCCTACACCTACCCTACACCTACCCTACACCTACCCTACACCTACCCTACACCTACCCTACACCTACCCTACACCTACCCTACACCTACCCTACACCTACCCTACACCTACCCTACACCTACCCTACACCTACCCTACACCTACCCTACACCTACCCTAAACTTTGTTCCAAAAAACATAACCCTAATGTTTGCTTGTCGTCGCCAGGTACTGAGTTTCGCTTCACCCACTCAACCTTCGTTACGCTACGGAGGTCGCCGGCTCGCTTCGCTCGCCACCTCCCCCCTGCGCTGCACTCGGTCTCGTAGGTTCGCTCCACTCGGGATCCCTACGCTGAATCCGTAAAAAAAACTGAAAAAAAAAGATTCGCCAAAACACGGGGGGGGGGGAGGGGGGGAGAAGGGGGGCAAGGGGGTCAA
>CAOCPI010000122.1:0-34574 GCA_948252205.1 Orthosia incerta
GGGGGGGGGGGCGAGGGGGTCAACTTTGAAAAATGGTTTTTACTTTGCCGAGCCTCCTCTAAACGATTCGTAAAAAAAAGAAGATTAGCCAAAACGGGGGGGGAGGGGGAGAAGGGGGCCAAGGGGGTCAACTTGGAAAAATGGTTTGTTTGTGACTATAGCATTGCCCCTTTATATGAATCTGAAAAAAGAAATGTTCCAAGTCTCTCAACTTCCGAGATCCGCTTAAAGGGGGGAAAGGGGGGCGAGGGGGTCATTTTTGAAAAATGGTTTTTACTTTTCCGAGCCTCCTCTAAACGAATCCGTAAAAAAAAAAAATACGGGTACCTTAGTTCCGAGATACGATAGAGGGGGGGAGGAGGGGGGGGGAAAGGGGAGGTTTGGGACTTTTCCCATACTCGCGAGAGTTACTTGTTTACGAATCTGTCAAAAATATACCTACCTCCCCCTCCACCATCTGGAGAACAATTATGTCAATGAGTCAGTGAGTCAGTGAGTCAGTGAGTGGTAATGCAGTTTTATATATTATAATAACTAGTATTTGCTTGGTGCGCGAGCTGCAAGCAGCTCGCGTGTTGTTGTCCCTACACCCGCGTGTTGTTGTCCCTACACCTACCCTACACCTACCCTACACCTACCCTACACCTACCCTACACCTACCCTACACCTACCCTACACCTACCCTACACCTACCCTACACCTACCCTACGCCTACCCTACACCTACCCTACACCTACCCTACACCTACCCTACACCTACCCTACACCTACCCTACACCTACCCTACACCTACCCTACACCTACCCTACACCTACCCTACACCTACCCTACACCTACCCTACACTTTGTTCCAAAAAACATAACCCTAATGTTTGCTTGTCGTCGCCAGGCACTGAGTTTCGCTTCACCCACTCAACCTTCGTTACGCTACGGAGGTCGCCGGCTCGCTTCGCTCGCCACCTCCCCCCTGCGCTGCACTCGGTCTCGTAGGTTCGCTCCACTCGGGATCCCTACGCTGAATCCGTAAAAAAAAACAAAAAAAAAATTCGCCAAAACGGGGGGAAGGAGGGGGGAGACGGGGGGCAAGGGGGTCAACTTTGAAAAATGATTTGTTTGTGACTATAGCATTGCCCCTTTATATGAATCTGAAAAAAAAAATGTTCCAAGTCTCTCAACTTCCGAGATCCACTTAAAGGGGGGGAGAAGGGGGGCGAGGGGGTCAACTTTGAAAAATGATTTTTACTTTTCCGAGCCTCCTCTAAACGAATCCGTAAAAAAAACTGAAAAAAAAAGATTCGCCAAAACGGGGGCGGGAGGGGGGAGAAGGGGGGCAAGGGGGTCAACTTTGAAAAATGGTTTGTTTGTGACTATAGCATAGCCCCTTTATATGAATCTGAAAAAAGAAATGTTCCAAGTCTCTCAACTTCCGAGATCCGCTTAAAGGGGGGGAGAAGGGGGGCGAGGGGGTCAACTTTGAAAACTGGTCTTTACTTTTCCGAGCCTCCTCTAAACGAATCCGTAAAAAAAACTGAAAAAAAAAGATTCGCCAAAACGGGGGGGGAAGGGGGGAGAAGGGGGGCAAGGGGTCAACTTTGAAAAATGGTTTGTTTGTGACTATAGCATTGCCCCTTTATATGAATCTGAAAAAAGAAATGTTCCAAGTCTCTCAACTTCCGAGATCCGCTTATTGGGGGGGAGAAGGGGGGCGAGGGGGTCAACTTTGAAAAATGGTTTTTACTTTTTCGAGCCTTCTCTAAACGAATCCGTAAAAAAAACAAAAAAAAAGATTCGCCAAAACGGGGGGGGAGGGGGGAGAAGGGGGGCAAGGGGGAGAACTTTGAAAAATGGTTTGTTTGTGACTAAAGCATTGCCCCTTTATATGAATCTGAAAAAAGAAATGTTCCAAGTCTCTCAACTTCCGAGATCCGCTTAAAGGGGGGAAGAAGGGGGGCGAGGGGGTCAACTTAGAAAAATGGTTTTTACTTTTCCGAGCCTCCTCTAAACGAATCCGTAAAAAAAACATACTACGGGTACCTTAGTTTCCGAGATACGATAGACGGGGGGAGGAGGGGGGAGGAAAAGGGGAGGTTTGGGACTTTTCCCAAACTCGCGAGAGTCACTTGTTTACGAATCTGTCAAAATATACCCACCTCCCCCTCAACCATCTGGGAGAACAATTATGTCAATGAGTCAGTGAGTCAGTGAGTGGTAATGCAGTTTTATATAGTATAAAGTATAACTAGTATTTGCTTGGTGCGCGAGCTGCAAGCAGCTCGCGTGTTGTTGTCCCTACACCTACCCTACACCTACCCTACACCTACCCTACACCTACCCTACACCTACCCTACACCTACCCTACACCTACCCTACACCTACCCTACACCTACCCTACACCTACCCTACACCTACCCTACACCTACCCTACACCTACCCTACACCTACCCTACACCTACCCTACACCTACCCTACACCTACCCTACACCTACCCTACACCTACCCTACACCTACCCTACACCTACCCTACACCTACCCTACACCTACCCTACACCTACCCTACACCTACCCTACACCTACCCTACACCTACCCTACACCTACCCTACACCTACCCTACACCTACCCTACACCTACCCTACACCTACCCTACACCTACCCTACACCTACCCTACACCTACCCTACACCTACCCTAGACCTACCCTACACCTACCCTACACCTACCCTACACCTACCCTACACCTACCCTACACCTACCCTACACCTACCCTACACCTACCCTACACCTACCCTACAGCTAGCCTACACCTACCCTACACCTACCCTACACTTTGTTCCAAAAAACATAACCCTAATGTTTGCTTGTCGTCGCCAGGCACTGAGTTTCGCTCCACTCGGGATCCCTACGCTGAATCCGTAAAAAAAACAAAAAAAAAAGATTCGCCAAAACGGGGGGGGGGAGGGGGGGAGAAGGGGGGCAAGGGGGTCAACTTTGAAAAATGGTTTGTGTGTGACTATAGCATTGCCCCTTTATATGAATCTGAAAAAAGAAATGTTCCAAGTCTCTCAACTTCCGAGATCCACTTAAAGGGGGGGAGAAGGGGGGCGAGGGGGTCAACTTTGAAAAATGGTTTTTACTTTTCCGAGCCTCCTCTAAACGAATCCGTAAAAAAAACTGAAAAAAAAAGATTCGCCAAAACGGGGGGGGAGGGGGGAGAATGGGGGCAAGGGGGTCAACTTTGAAAAATGGTTTGTTTGTGACTATAGCATAGCCCCTTTATATGAATCTGAAAAAAGAAATGTTCCAAGTCTCTCAACTTCCGAGATCCGCTTAAAGGGGGGGAGAAGGGGGGCGAGGGGGTCAACTTTGAAAACTGGTCTTTACTTTTCCGAGCCTCCTCTAAACGAATCCGTAAAAAACAAAAAATACGGGTACCTTAGTTTCCGAGATACGATAGAGGGGGGGAGGAGGGGGGGGGGAAAAGGGGAGGTTTGGCACTTTTCCCATACTCACGGGAGTTACTTGTTTACGAATCTGTCAAAATATACCCACCTCCCCCTCCACCATCTGGGAGAACAATTATGTCAATGAGTGAGTCAGTGAGTCAGTGGTAATGCAGTTTTATATAATATAAATAACTAGTATTTGCTTGGTGCGCGAGCTGCAAGCAGCTCGCGTGTTGTTGTCCCTACACCTACCCTACACCTACCCTACACCTACCCTACACCTACCCTACACCTACCCTACACCTACCCTACACCTACCCTAGACCTACCCTACACCTACCCTACACCTACCCTACACCTACCCTACACCTACCCTACACCTACCCTACACCTAACCTACACCTACCCTACACCTACCCTACACCTACCCTACACCTACCCTACACCTACCCTACACCTACCCTACACCTACCCTACACCTACCCTACACCTACCCTACACCTACCCTACACCTACCCTACACCTACCCTACACCTACCCTACACCTACCCTACACCTACCCTACACCTACCCTACACCTACCCTACACCTACCCTACACCTACCCTACACCTACCCTACACCTACCCTACACCTACCCTACACCTACCCTACACCTACCCTACACCTACCCTACACCTACCCTACACCTACCCTACACCTACCCTACACCTACCCTACACTTTGTTCCAAAAAACATAACCCTAATGTTTGCTTGTCGTCGCCAGGCACTGAGTTTCGCTTCACCAACTCAACCTTCGTTACGCTACGGAAGTCGCCGGCTCGCTTCGCTCGCTACCTCCCCAATGCGCTGCACTCGGTCTCGTAGGTTCGCTCCACTCGGGATCCATTCGGGAAGGTTGGGGAGAGGAGGGGTGAAGGGGGGGAGAGTGGGGAGTTTTGAAAAATGATTCCGACTCACGCATTGCCCCTTTATATGAATCTGAAAAAAGAAATGTTCCAAGTCTCTCAACTTCCGAGATCCGCTTGAAGGGGGGGAGAAGGGGGGCGAGGGGGTCAACTTTGAAAAATGGTTTTTACTTTGCCGAGCCTCCTCTAAACGATTCCGTAAAAAAAAGAAGATTAGCCAAAACGGGGGGGGAGGGGGGAGAAGGGGGCCAAGGGGGTCAACTTTGAAAAATGGTTTGTTTGTGACTATAGCATTGCCCCTTTATATGAATCTGAAAAAAGAAATGTTCCAAGTCTCTCAACTTCCGAGATCCGCTTAAAGGGGGGGAAAAGGGGGGCGAGGGGGTCATTTTTGAAAAATGGTTTTTACTTTTCCGAGCCTCCTCTAAACGAATCCGTAAAAAAAAAAAAATACGGGTACCTTAGTTTCCGAGATACGATAGAGGGGGGGAGGAGGGGGGGGGGAAAGGGGAGGTTTGGGACTTTTCCCATACTCGCGAGAGTTACTTGTTTACGAATCTGTCAAAATATACCTACCTCCCCCTCCACCATCTGGGAGAACAATTATGTCAATGAGTCAGTGAGTCAGTGAGTCAGTGAGTGGTAATGCAGTTTTATATATTATAATAACTAGTATTTGCTTGGTGCGCGAGCTGCAAGCAGCTCGCGTGTTGTTGTCCCTACACCCGCGTGTTGTTGTCCCTACACCTACCCTACACCTACCCTACACCTACCCTACACCTACCCTACACCTACCCTACACCTACCCTACACCTACCCTACACCTACCCTACACCTACCCTACGCCTACCCTACACCTACCCTACACCTACCCTACACCTACCCTACACCTACCCTACACCTACCCTACACCTACCCTACACCTACCCTACACCTACCCTACACCTACCCTACACCTACCCTACACCTACCCTACACTTTGTTCCAAAAAACATAACCCTAATGTTTGCTTGTCGTCGCCAGGCACTGAGTTTCGCTTCACCCACTCAACCTTCGTTACGCTACGGAGGTCGCCGGCTCGCTTCGCTCGCCACCTCCCCCCTGCGCTGCACTCGGTCTCGTAGGTTCGCTCCACTCGGGATCCCTACGCTGAATCCGTAAAAAAAAACAAAAAAAAAATTCGCCAAAACGGGGGGAAGGAGGGGGGAGACGGGGGGCAAGGGGGTCAACTTTGAAAAATGATTTGTTTGTGACTATAGCATTGCCCCTTTATATGAATCTGAAAAAAAAAATGTTCCAAGTCTCTCAACTTCCGAGATCCACTTAAAGGGGGGGAGAAGGGGGGCGAGGGGGTCAACTTTGAAAAATGATTTTTACTTTTCCGAGCCTCCTCTAAACGAATCCGTAAAAAAAACTGAAAAAAAAAGATTCGCCAAAACGGGGGCGGGAGGGGGGAGAAGGGGGGCAAGGGGGTCAACTTTGAAAAATGGTTTGTTTGTGACTATAGCATAGCCCCTTTATATGAATCTGAAAAAAGAAATGTTCCAAGTCTCTCAACTTCCGAGATCCGCTTAAAGGGGGGGAGAAGGGGGGCGAGGGGGTCAACTTTGAAAACTGGTCTTTACTTTTCCGAGCCTCCTCTAAACGAATCCGTAAAAAAAACTGAAAAAAAAAGATTCGCCAAAACGGGGGGGGAAGGGGGGAGAAGGGGGGCAAGGGGTCAACTTTGAAAAATGGTTTGTTTGTGACTATAGCATTGCCCCTTTATATGAATCTGAAAAAAGAAATGTTCCAAGTCTCTCAACTTCCGAGATCCGCTTATTGGGGGGGAGAAGGGGGGCGAGGGGGTCAACTTTGAAAAATGGTTTTTACTTTTTCGAGCCTTCTCTAAACGAATCCGTAAAAAAAACAAAAAAAAAGATTCGCCAAAACGGGGGGGGAGGGGGGAGAAGGGGGGCAAGGGGGAGAACTTTGAAAAATGGTTTGTTTGTGACTAAAGCATTGCCCCTTTATATGAATCTGAAAAAAGAAATGTTCCAAGTCTCTCAACTTCCGAGATCCGCTTAAAGGGGGGAAGAAGGGGGGCGAGGGGGTCAACTTAGAAAAATGGTTTTTACTTTTCCGAGCCTCCTCTAAACGAATCCGTAAAAAAAACATACTACGGGTACCTTAGTTTCCGAGATACGATAGACGGGGGGAGGAGGGGGGAGGAAAAGGGGAGGTTTGGGACTTTTCCCAAACTCGCGAGAGTCACTTGTTTACGAATCTGTCAAAATATACCCACCTCCCCCTCAACCATCTGGGAGAACAATTATGTCAATGAGTCAGTGAGTCAGTGAGTGGTAATGCAGTTTTATATAGTATAAAGTATAACTAGTATTTGCTTGGTGCGCGAGCTGCAAGCAGCTCGCGTGTTGTTGTCCCTACACCTACCCTACACCTACCCTACACCTACCCTACACCTACCCTACACCTACCCTACACCTACCCTACACCTACCCTACACCTACCCTACACCTACCCTACACCTACCCTACACCTACCCTACACCTACCCTACACCTACCCTACACCTACCCTACACCTACCCTACACCTACCCTACACCTACCCTACACCTACCCTACACCTACCCTACACCTACCCTACACCTACCCTACACCTACCCTACACCTACCCTACACCTACCCTACACCTACCCTACACCTACCCTACACCTACCCTACACCTACCCTACACCTACCCTACACCTACCCTACACCTACCCTACACCTACCCTACACCTACCCTAGACCTACCCTACACCTACCCTACACCTACCCTACACCTACCCTACACCTACCCTACACCTACCCTACACCTACCCTACACCTACCCTACACCTACCCTACACCTACCCTACACCTACCCTACACCTACCCTACACCTACCCTACACCTACCCTACACCTACCCTACACCTACCCTACACCTACCCTACACCTACCCTACACCTACCCTACACCTACCCTACACCTACCCTACACCTACCCTACACCTACCCTACACCTACACTACACCTACCCTACACCTACCCTACACCTACCCTACACCTACCCTACACCTACCCTACACCTACCCTACACCTACCCTACACCTACCCTACACCTACCCTACACTTTGTTCCAAAAAACATAACCCTAATGTTTGCTTGTCGTCGCCAGGCACTGAGCCACTCAACCTTCGTTACGCTACGGAGGTTGCCGGCTCGCTTCGCTCGCCACCTCCCCCCTGCGCTGCACTCGGTCTCGTACGTTCGCTCCACAAAAAAACAAAAAAAAAAGATTCGCCAAAACGGGGAGGGGGGAGAAGGGGGGCGATGGGGTCAACTTTGAAAAATGGTTTTTACTTTTCCGAGCCTCCTCTAAACGAATCCGTAAAAAAAAACTGAAAAAAAAAGATTCGCCAAAACGGGGGGGGGGAAGAAGGGGGGCAAGGGGGTCAACTTTGAAAACTGGTTCGTTTGTGACTATAGCATTTCCCCTTTATATGAATCTGAAAAAAGAAATGTTCCAAGTCTCTCAACTTCCGAGATCCGCTTAAAGGGGGGGAGAAGGGGGGCGTGGGGGTCAACTTTGAAATATGGTTTTTACTTTTCCGAGCCTCCTCTAAACGAATCCGTAAAAAAAACTGAAAAAAAAAGATTCGCCTAAACGGGGGGGGGGGGGAGAAGGGGGGCAAGGGGGTCAACTTTGAAAACTGGTTCGTTTGTGACTATAGCATTGCCCCTTTATATGAATCTGAAAAAAGAAATGTTCCAAGTCTCTCAACTTCCGAGATCCGCTTAAAGGGGGGGAGAAGAGGGGCGAGGGGGTCAAATTTGAAAAATGGTTTTTGCTTTTCCGAGCCTCCTCTAAACGAATCCGTAAAAAAAACATACTACGGGTACCGTAGTTTCCGAGATACGATAGAGGGGGGGAGGAGGGGGGAGGAAAAGGGGAGGTTTGGGACTTTTCCCAAACTCGCGAGAGTCACTTGTTTACGAATCTGTCAAAATATACCCACCTCCCCATCCACCATCTGGGAGAACAATTATGTCAGTCAGTCAGTGGTAATGCAGTTTTATATAGTATAACTAGTATTTGCTTGGTGCGCGAGCTGCAAGCAGCTCGCGTGTTGTTGTTCCAACACCTACCCTACACCTACCCTACACCTACCCTACACCCACCCTACACCTACCCTACACCTACCCTACACCTACCCTACGCCTACCCTACACCTACCCTACACCTACCATACACCTACCCTATACCTACCCTACACCTACCCTACACCTACCCTACACCTACCCTACACCTACCCTACACCTACCCTACACCTACCCTACACCTACCCTACACCTACCCTACACCTACGCTACGGAGGTCGCCGGCTCGCTTCGCTCGCCACCTCCCCCCTGCGCTGCACTCGGTCTAGTAGGTTCGCTCCATTCGGGGTCCCTACGCTGCCTGGTCCACTCCCACCGGACAGGTTTCGACGACGTTCCAAGTCTCTCAACTTCCGAGATACGCTTAAAGGGGGGGAGAAGGGGGGCGAGGGGGTCATTTTTGAAACATGGTTTTTACTTTTCCGAGCCTCCTCTAAACGAATCCGTAAAAAAAACAAAAAAAAAAGATTCGCCAAAACGGGGGGGGAGGGGGGAGAAGGGGGGCATGGGGGTCAACTTTGAAAAATGGTTTGTTTGTGACTAAAGCATTGCCCCTTTATATGAATCTGAAAAAAGAAATGTTCCAAATGTTCCAACTTTCGAGATCCGATAAAGGGGGGGAGAAGGGGGGCGAGGGGGTCAACTTTGAAAAATGCTTTTTACTTTTCCGAGCCTCCTCTAAACGAATCCGTAAAAAACAAAAAATACGGGTACCTTAGTTTCCGAGAAACGATAGAGGGGGGGAGGAGGGGGGGGGGAAAGGGGAGGTTTGGCACTTTTCCCATACTCACGGGAGTTACTTGTTTATGAATCTGTCAAAATATACCCACCTTCCCCTCCACCATCTGGGAGTACAATTATGTCAATGAGTGAGTGAGTCAGTGAGTGAGTGAGTGGTAATCCAGCTTTATATATTATAATTAGTATTTGCTTGGTGCGCGAGCTGCATGCAGCTCGCGTGTTGTTGTCCCTACACCTACCCTACACCTACCCTAAACTTTGTTCCAAAAAACATAACCCTAATGCTTGCTTGTCGTCGCCAGGCACTGAGTTCCACTCGAGGAGGTTGGGGAGAGGAGGGGTGAAGAGAGGGGTGAAGGGGGGGAGAGTGGGGAGTTTTGAAAAATGATTCCGACTCAAGCATTGCCTCTTTATATGAATCTGAAAAAAGAAATGTTCCAAGTCTCTCAACTTCCGAGATCCGCTTAAAGGGGGGAGAAGGGGGGCGAGGGGGTCAACTTTGAAAAATGGTTTTTACTTTACCGAGCCTCCTCTAAACGATTCCGTAAAAAAATCAAAAAAAAAAGATAAGCCAAAACGGGGGGGGAGGGGGGAGAAGGGGGGCAAGGGGGTCAACTTTGAAAAATGGTTCGTTTGTGACTATAGCATTGCCCCTTTATATGAATCTGAAAAAAGAAATGTTCCAAGTCTTTCAACTTCCGAGATCCGCTTACCTACCTTACACCTACCCTACACCTACCCTACACCTACCCTACACCTACCCTACACCTACCCTACACCTATCCTACACCTACCCTACACCTACCCTACACCTACCCTACACCTACCCTACACCTACCCTACACCTACCCTACACCTACCCTACACCTACCCTACACCTACCCTACACCTACCCTACACCTACCCTACACCTACCCTACACCTACCCTGCACCTACCCTGCACCTACCCTACACCTACCCTACACCTACCCTACACCTACCCTACACCTACCCTACACCTACCCTACACCTACCCTACACCTACCCTACACCTACCCTACACCTACCCTACACCTACCCTACACCTACCCTACACCTACCCTACACCTACCCTACACCTACCCTACACCTACCCTACACCTACCCTACACCTACCCTACACCTACCCTACACCTACCCTACACCTACCCTACACCTACCCTACACCTACCCTACACCTACCCTACACCTACCCTACACCTACCCTACACCTACCCTACACCTACCCTACACCTACCCTACACCTACCCTACACCTACCCTACACCTACCCTACACCTACCCTACACCTACCCTACACCTACCCTACACCTACCCTACACCTACCCTACACCTACCCTACACCTACCCTACACCTACCCTACACCTACCCTACACCTACCCTACACCTACCCTACACCTACCCTACACCTACCCTACACCTACCCTACACCTACCCTACACCTACCCTACACCTACCCTACACCTACCCTACACCTACCCTACACCTACCCTACACCTACCCTACACCTACCCTACACCTACCCTACACCTACCCTACACCTACCCTACACCTACCCTACACCTACCCTACACCTACCCTACACCTACCCTACACCTACCCTACACCTACCCTACACCTACCCTACACCTACCCTACACCTACCCTACACCTACCCTACACCTACCCTACACCTACCCTACACCTACCCTACACCTACCCTACACCTACCCTACACCTACCCTACACCTACCCTACACCTACCCTACACCTACCCTACACCTACCCTACACCTACCCTACACCTACCCTACACCTACCCTACACCTACCCTACACCTACCCTACACCTACCCTACACCTACCCTACACCTACCCTACACCTACCCTACACCTACCCTACACCTACCCTACACCTACCCTACACCTACCCTACACCTACCCTACACCTACCCTACACCTACCCTACACCTACCCTACACCTACCCTACACCTACCCTACACCTACCCTACACCTACCCTACACCTACCCTACACCTACCCTACACCTACCCTACACCTACCCTACACCAACCCTAATGTTTGCTTGTCGTCGCCAGGCACTGAGTTTCGCTTCACCCACTCAACCTTCGTTACGCTACGGAGGTCGCCGGCTCGCTTCGCTCGCCACCTACCCCCTGCGCTGCACTCGGTCTCGTATGTTCGCTCCATTTGGGGTCCCTACACTGCCTGGTCCACTCCCACCGGACAGGTTTCGACGACCGATATTAGGTAGGGGAGGTTGGGGAGAGGAGGGATGAAGGGAGGGAGAGTGGGGCGTTTTGAAAAATGATTCCGACTCAAGCATTGCCCCTTTATATGAATCTGAAAAAAGAAATGTTCCAAGTCTCTCAACTTCCGAGATCCGCTTAAAGGGGGGGAGAAGGGGGGCGAGGGGGTCAACTTTGAACATTGGTTTTTACTTTTCCGAGCCTCCTCTAAACGATTCCGTAAAAAAAACCAAAATAAAAGAATAGCCAAAACGGGGGGTTAGGGGGGAGAAGGGGGGCAAGGGGGTCAACTTTGAAAACTGGTTTGTTTGTGACTATAGCATTGCCCCTTTATATGAATCTGAAAAAAGAAATGTTCCAAGTCTCTCAACTTCCGAAATCCGCTTAAAGGGGGGGAGAAGGGGGGCGAGGGGGTCAATTTTGAAAAATGGTTTTTACTTTTCCGAGCCTCCTCTAAACGATTCCGTAAAAAAAACAAAAAAAAAAGATTTGCCTAAAAGGGGGGGGAGGGGGGAGAAGGGGGGCAAGGGGGTCAACTTTGAAAAATGGTTTGTTTGTGACTATAGCATTGCCCCTTTATATGAATCTGAAAAAAGAAATGTTCCAAGTCTCTCAACTTCCGAGATCCGCTTAAAGGGGGGGGAAAGGGGGGCGAGGGGGTCAACTTTGAAAAATGGTTTTTACTTTTCCGAGCCTCCTCTAAACGAATCCGTAAAAAAAACACTAAAAAAAGATTCGCCAAAACGGGGGGGGGAGGGGGGAGAAGGGGGGCAAGGGGGTCAACTTTGAAAACTGGTTCGTTTGTGACTATAGCATTGCCCCTTTATATGAATCTGGAAAAAGAAATGTTCCAAGTCTCTCAACTTTCGAGATCCGCTTAAAGGGGGGGAGAAGGGGGGCGAGGGGGACAACTTTGAAAAATGCTTTTTTCTTTTCCGAGCCTCCTCTAAACGAATCCGTAAAAAACAAAAAATACGGGTACCTTAGTTTCCGAGATACGAAAGAGGGGGGGAGGAGGGGGGAGGAAAAGGGGAGGTTTGGGACTTTTCCCATACTCACGGGAGTTACTTGTTTACGAATCTGTCAAAATATACCCACCTTCCCCTTCACCATCTGGGAGAACAATTATGTCAATGAGTCAGTCAGTGAGTCAGTGGTAATGCAGTTTTATATAGTATAATAACTAGTATTTGCTTGGTGCGCGAGCTGCAAGCAGCTCGCGGTTTTGTCGTGTATTTGAGAAGTATTCCTTAACCTACCCTACACCTACCCTACACCTACCCTACACCTACCCTACACCTACCCTACACCTACCCTACACCTACCCTACACCTACCCTACACCTACCCTACACCTACCCTACACCTACCCTACACCTACCCTACACCTACCCTACACCTACCCTACACCTACCCTACACCTACCCTACACCTACCCTACACCTACCCTACACCTACCCTACACCTACCCTACACCTACCCTACACCTACCCTACACCTACCCTACACCTACCCTACACCTACCCTACACCTACCCTACACCTACCCTACACCTACCCTACACCTACCCTACACCTACCCTACACCTACCCTACACCTACCCTACACCTACCCTACACCTACCCTACACCTACCCTACACCTACCCTACACCTACCCTACACCTACCCTACACCTACCCTACACCTACCCTACACCTACCCTACACCTACCCTACACCTACCCTACACCTACCCTACACCTACCCTACACCTACCCTACACCTACCCTACACCTACCCTACACCTACCATACACCTACCCTACACCTACCCTACACCTACCCTACACCTACCCTACACCTACCCTACACCTACCCTACACCTACCCTACACCTACCCTACACCTACCCTACACCTACCCTACACCTACCCTACACCTACCCTACACCTACCCTACACCTACCCTACACCTACCCTACACCTACCCTACACCTACCCTACACCTACCCTACACCTACCCTACACCTACCCTACACCTACCCTACACCTACCCTACACCTACCCTACACCTACCCTACACCTACCCTACACCTACCCTACACCTACCCTACACCTACCCTACACCTACCCTACACCTACCCTACACCTACCCTACACCTACCCTACACCTACCCTACACCTACCCTACACCTACCCTACACCTACCCTACACCTACCCTACACCTACCCTACACCTACCCTACACCTACCCTACACCTACCCTACACCTACCCTACACCTACCCTACACCTACCCTACACCTACCCTAAACTTTGTTCCAAAAAACATAACCCTAATGTTTGCTTGTCGTCGCCAGGCACTGAGTTTCGCTTCACCCACTCAACCTTCGTTACGCTACGGAGGTCGCCGGCTCGCTTCGCTCGCCACCTCCCCCCTGCGCTGCACTCGGTCTCGTAGGTTCGCTCCACTCGGGATCCCTACGCTGAATCCGTAAAAAAAACTGAAAAAAAAAAAAATCGCCTAAACGGGGGAGGGGGGGAGAAGCGGGGCAAGGGGGTCAACTTTGAAAAATGGTTCGTTTGTGACTATAGCATTGCCCCTTTATATGAATCTGAAAAAAGAAATGTTCCAAGTCTCTCAACTTCCGAGATCCGCTTATAGGGGGGGAGAAGGGGGGTGAGGGGGTCAACTTTGAAAAATGGTTTTTACTTTTCCGAGCCTCCTCTAAACGATTACGTAAAAAAAACAAAAAAAAAAGATTAGCCTAAACGGGGGGGGAGGGGGGAGAAGGGGGGCAAGGGGGTCAACTTTGAAAAATGGTTTGTTTGTGACTATAGCATTGCCCCTTTATATGAATCTGAAAAAAGAAATGTTCCAAGTCTCTCAACTTCCGAGATCCGCTTAAAGGGGGGGAGAAGGGGGGCGAGGGGGTCATCTTTGAAAAAAAGTCTTTACTTTTCCGAGCCTCCTCTAAACGAATCCGTAAAAAACAAAAAATACGGGTACCTTAGTTTCCGAGATACGATAGAGGGGGGGAGGAGGGGGGAGGAAAAGGGGAGGTTTGGGACTTTTCCCATACTCACGGGAGTTACTTGTTTACGAATCTGTCAAAATATACCCACCTCCCCATCCACCATCTGGGAGAACAATTATGTCAATGAGTCAGTGAGTGAGTCAGTGGTAATGCAGTTTTATATAATATAACTAGTATTTGCTTGGTGCGCGAGCTGCAAGCAGCTCGCGGCTTTGTCGTGTTTTTGAGAACAATTCCTTAACCTACACCTACCCTACACCTACCCTACACCTACCCTACACCTACCCTACACCTACCCTACACCTACCCTACACCTACCCTACACCTACCCTACACCTACCCTACACCTACCCTACACCTACCCTACACCTACCCTACACCTACCCTACACCTACCCTACACCTACCCTACACCTACCCTACACCTACCCTACACCTACCCTACACCTACCCTACACCTACCCTACACCTACCCTACACCTACCCTACACCTACCCTACACCTACCCTACACCTACCCTACACCTACCCTACACCTACCCTACACCTACCCTACACCTACCCTACACCTACCCTACACCTACCCTACACCTACCCTAAACTTTGTTCCAAAAAACATAACCCTAATGTTTGCTTGTCGTCGCCAGGGAATGAGTTTCGCTTCACCCACTCAACCTTCGTTACGCTACGGAGGTCGCCGGCTCGCTTCGCTCGCCACCTCCCCCCTGCGCTGCACTCGGTCTCGTAGGTTCGCTCCACTCGGGATCCCTACGCTGAATCCGTAAAAAAAACAAAAAAAAGATTCGCCAAAACGGGGGGGGGGGGGGGAGGGGGGAGATGGGGGGCAAGGGGGTCAACTTTGAAAAATGGTTTTTACTTTTCCGAGCCTCCTCTAAACGAATCCGTAAAAAAAACATTCTACGGGTACCTTAGTTTCCGAGATACGATAGAGGGGGGGAGGAGGGGGGAGGAAAAGGGGAGGTTTGGGACTTTTCCCATACTCACGGGAGTTACTTGTTTACGAATCTGTCAAAATATACCCACCTTCCCCTTCACCATCTGGGAGAACAATTATGTCAATGAGTGAGTGAGTCAGTGAGTCAGTGGTAATGCAGTTTTATATAATACTAGTATTTGCTTGGTGCGCGAGCTGCAAGCAGCTCGCGTGTTGTTGTCCCTACACCTACCCTACACCTATCCTACACCTACCCTACACCTACCCTACACCTACCCTACACCTACCCTACACCTACCCTACACCTACCCTACACCTACCCTACACCTACCCTACACCTACCCTACACCTACCCTACACCTACACTGCACCTACCCTACACCTACCCTACACTTACCCTACACCTACCCTACACCTACCCTACACCTACGCTACACCTACCCTACACCTACCCTACACCTACCCTACACCTACCCTACACCTTCCCTACACCTACCCTACACCTACCCTACACCTACCCTACACCTACCCTACACCTACCCTACACCTACCCTACACCTACCCTACACCTACCCTACACCTACCCTACACCTACCCTACACCTACCCTACACCTACACTGCACCTACCCTACACCTACCCTACACTTACCCTACACCTACCCTACACCTACCCTACACCTACGCTACACCTACGCTACACCTACCCTACACCTACCCTACACCTACCCTACACCTACCCTACACCTTCCCTACACCTACCCTACACCTACCCTACACCTACCCTACACCTACCCTACACCTACCCTACACCTACCCTACACCTACCCTACACCTACCCTACACCTACCCTACACCTACCCTACACCTACCCTACACCTACCCTACACCTACCCTACACCTACCCTACACCTACCCTACACCTACCCTACACCTACCCTACATCTACCCTACACCTACCCTACACCTACCCTACACCTACCCTACACCTACCCTACACCTACCCTACACCTACCCTACACCTACCCTACACCTACCCTACACCTACCCTACACCTACCCTACACCTACCCTACACCTACCCTACACCTACCCTACACCTACCCTACACCTACCCTACACCTACCCTACACCTACCCTACACCTACCCTACACCTACCCTACACCTACCCTACACCTACCCTACACCTACCCTACACCTACCCTACACCTACCCTACACCTACCCTACACCTACCCTACACCTACCCTACACCTACCCTACACCTACCCTACACCTACCCTACACCTACCCTACACCTACCCTACACCTACCCTACACCTACCCCACACTTTGTTCCAAAAAACATAACCCTAATGTTTGCATTCGTCGCCAGGCACTGAGTTTCGCTTCACCCACTCAACCTTCGTTACGCTACGGAGGTCGCCGGCTCGCTTCGCTCGCCACCTCCCCCCTGCGCTGCACTCGGTCTCGTAGGTTCGCTCCACTCGGGATCCCTACGCTGAATCCAAAAAAAAATACAAAAAAAAAAGATTCGCCAAAACGGGGGGGGAGAGGGGGGAGAAGGGGGGCAAGGGGGTCAACTTTGAAAACTGGTTCGGTTGTGAATATAGCATTGCCCCTTTATATGAATCTGAAAAAAGAAATGTTCCAAGTCTCTCGACTTCCGAGATCTGCTTAAAGGGCAGAAGGGGGGCGAGGGGGTCAACTTTGAAAAATGGTTTTTACTTTTCCGAGCCTCCTCTAAACGATTCCGTAAAAAAAAACAAAAAAAAAAGATTAGCCAAAACGGGGGGGGGAGGGGGGAGAAGGGGGGCAAGGGGGTCAACTTTGAAAAATGGTTTGTTTGTGACTATAGCATTGCCAATTTATATGAATCTGAAAAAAGAAATGTTCCAAGTCTCTCAACTTCCGAGATACGCTTAAAGGGGGGGGAGAAGGGGGGCGAGAGGGTCAACTTTGAAAAATGGTTTTTACTTTTGCGAGCCTCCTCTAAACGAATCCGTAAAAAAAACATTCTACGGGTACCTTAGTTTCCGAGATACGATAGAGGGGGGGAGGAGGGGGGAGGAAAAGGGGAGGTTTGGGACTTTTCCCATACTCGCGGGAGTTACTTGTTTACGAATCTGTCAAAATATACCCACCTCCCCATCCACCATCTGGGAGAACAATTATGTCAATGAGTGAGTGAGTCAGTCAGTGGTAATGCAGTTTTATATAATATAATAACTAGTATTTGCTTGGTGCGCGAGCTGCAAGCAGCTCGCGTGTTGTTGTCCCTACACCAACCCTACACCTACCCTACACCTACCCTACACGTACCCTACACCTACCCTACACTTACCCTACACCTACCCTACACCTACCCTACACCTACCCTACACCTACCCTACACCTACCCTACACCTACCCTACACCTACCCTACACCTACCCTACACCTACCCTACACCTACCCTACACCTACCCTACACCTACCCTACACCTACCCTACACCTACCCTACACCTACCCTACACCTACCCTACACCTACCCTACACCTACCCTACACCTACCCTACACCTACCCTACACCTACCCTACACCTACCCTACACCTACCCTACACCTACCCTACACCTACCCTACACCTACCCTACACCTACCCTACACCTACCCTACACCTACCCTACACCTACCCTACACCTACCCTACACCTACCCTACACCTACCCTACACCTACCCTACACCTACCCTACACCTACCCTACACCTTCCCTACACCTACCCTACACCTACCCTACACCTACCCTACACCTACCCTACACCTACCCTACACCTAACCTACACCTACCCTACACCTACCCTACACCTACCCTACACCTACCCTACACCTACCCTACACCTACCCTACACCTACCCTACACCTACCCTACACCTACCCTACACCTACCCTACACCTACCCTACACCTACCCTACACCTACCCTACACCTACCCTACACCTACCCTACACCTACCCTACACCTACCCTACACCTACCCTACACCTACCCTACACCTACCCTACACCTACCCTACACCTACCCTACACCTACCCTACACCTACCCTACACCTACCCTACACCTACCCTACACCTACCCTACACCTACCCTACACCTACCCTACACCTACCCTACACCTACCCTACACCTACCCTACACCTACCCTACACCTACCCTACACCTACCCTACACCTACCCTACACCTACCCTACACCTACCCTACACCTACCCTAAACTTTGTTCCAAAAAACATAACCCTAATGTTTGCTTGTCGTCGCCAGGCACTGAGTTTCGCTTCACCCACTCAACCTTCGTTACGCTACGGGATCCCTACGCTGAATCCGTAAAAAAAACAAAAAAAAGATTCGCCAAAACGGGGGGGGGAGGGGCGAGAAGGGGGGCAAGGGGGTCATCTTTGAAAACTGGTTCGTTTTTGACTATAGCATTGCCCCTTTATATGAATCTGAAAAAAGAAATGTTCCAAGTCTCTCAACTTTAGAGATCCGCTTAAAGGGGGGGAGAAGGGGGGGCGAGGGGGTCAACTTTGAAAAATGGTTTTTACTTTTCCGAGCCTCCTCTAAACGAATCCGTAAAAAAAACTGAAAAAAAAGATTCGCCAAAACGGGGTGGGGGGGGGGGGGGAGAAGGGGGGCAAAGGGTCAACTTTGAAAACTGGTTCGTTTGTGACTATAGCATTGCCCCTTTATATGAATCTGAAAAAAGAAATGTTCCAAGTCTCTCAACTTTAGAGATAGAAAAATGTTGTCTTTTCTGTGGACGATATTAATAAATATGTCGTCCCTCCTTGGTGCACAGGAAATACTATTAGAACTATTAGAATGAGCTACCGCTTAAAGGGGGGGAGAAGGGGGGGCGAGGGGGTCAACTTTGAAAAATGGTTTTTACTTTTCCGAGCCTCCTCTAAACGAATCCGTAAAAAAAACTGAAAAAAAAGATTCGCCAAAACGGGGTGGGGGGGGGGGGGGGGAGAAGGGGGGCAAGGGGGTCAACTTTGAAAAATGGTTTGTTTGTGACTATAGCATTGCCCCTTTATATGAATCTGAAAAAAGAAATGTTCCAAGTCTCTCATCTTCCGAGATCCGCTTAAAGGGGGGGAGAAGGGGGGCCGGGGGGTCAATTTTGAAAAATGGTCTTTACTTTTCCGAGCCTCCTCTAAACGAATCCGTAAAAAACAAAAAATACGGGTACCTTAGTTTCCGAGATACGATAGAGGGGGGGAGGAGGGGGGAGGAAAAGGGGAGGTTTGGGACTTTTCCCATACTCACGGGAGTTACTTGTTTACGAATCTGTCAAAATATACCCACCTCCCCATCCACCATCTGGGAGAACAATTATGTCAATGAGTCAGTGAGTCAGTGAGTGGTAATGCAGTTTTATATAGTATAACTAGTATTTGCTTGGTGCGCGAGCTGCAAGCAGCTCGCGGTTTCGTCGTGTTTTTGAGAAGTATTCCTTAACCTACCCTACACCTATCCTACACCTACCCTACACCTACCCCACACCTATCCTACACCTACCCTACCCTACACCTACCCTACACCTACCCTACACCTACCCTACACCTACCCCACACCTACCCTACACCTACCCTACACCTACCCTACACCTACCCTACACCTACCCTACACTTACCCTACACCTACCCTACACCTACCCTACACCTACCCTACACCTACCCTACACCTACCCTACACCTACCCTAAACCTACCCTACACCTACCCTACACCTACCCTACACATACCCTACACCTACCCTACACCTACCCTACGCCTACCCTACGCCTACCCTACACCTACCCTACACCTACCCTCCACCTACCCTACACCTACCCTACACTTTGTTCCAAAAAACATAACCCTAATGTTTGCTTGTCGTCGCCAGACACTGAGTTTCGCTTCACCCACTCAACCTTCGTTACGCTACGGAGGTCGCCGGCTCGCTTCGCTCGCCACCTCCCCCCTGCGCTGCACTCGGTCTCGTAGGTTCGCTCCACTCGGGATCCCTACGCTGAATCCGTAAAAAAAACAAAAAAAAAAGATTCGCCAAAACGGGGGGGGGGGAGGGGGGAGAAGGGGGGCAAGGGGGTCAACTTTGAAAAATGGTTTGTTTGTGACTATAGCATTGCCCCTTTATATGAAACTGAAAAAAGAAATGTTCCAAGTCTCTCAACTTCCGAGATCCGCTTAAAGGGGGGGAGAAGGGGGGCGAGGGGGTCAACTTTGAAAAATGGTTTTTACTTTTCCGAGCCTCCTCTAAACGAATCCGTAAAAAAAACTGAAAAAAAATGATTCGCCAAAACGGGGGGGGGGGGGGGGTGAAGGGGGGCAAGGGTGTCAAGTTTGAAAAATGGTTCGTTTGTGACTATAGCATTGCCCCTTTATATGAATCTGAAAAAATAAATGTTCCAAATGTTCCAACTTTCGAGATCCGCTTAAAGGGGGGGAGAAGGGGGGCGAGGGGGTCAACTTTGAAAAATGCTTTTTACTTTTCCGAGCCTCCTCTAAACGAATCCGTAAAAAACAAAAAATACGGGTACCTTAGTTTCCGAGAAACGATAGAGGGGGGGAGGAGGGGGGGGGAAAAGGGGAGGTTTGGCACTTTTCCCATACTCACGGGAGTTACTTGTTTACGAATCTGTCAAAATATACCCACCTCCCCCTCCACCATCTGGGAGAACAATTATGTCAATCAGTCAGTCAGTCAGTGGTAATGCAGTTTTATTTATATAGTATAACTAGTATTTGCTTGGTGCGCGAGCTGCAAGCAGCTCGCGGCTTTGTCGTGTTTTTGAGAAGTATTCCTTAACCTACCCTACGACTACCCTACACCTACCCTACACCTACCCTACACCTACCCTACACCTACCCTACACCTACCCTACACCTACCCTACACCTACCCTACACCTACCCTACACCTACCCTACACCTACCCTACACCTACCCTACACCTACCCTACACCTACCCTACACCTACCCTACACCTACCCTACACCTACCCTACACCTACCCTACACCTACCCTACACCTACCCTACACCTACCCTACACCTACCCTACACCTACCCTACACCTACCCTACACCTACCCTACACCTACCCTACACCTACCCTACACCTACCCTACACCTACCCTACACCTACCCTACACCTACCCTACACCTACCCTACACCTACCCTACACCTACCCTACACCTACCCTACACCTACCCTACACCTACCCTACACCTACCCTACACCTACCCTACACCTACCCTACACCTACCCTACACCTACCCTACACCTACCCTACACCTACCCTACACCTACCCTACACCTACCCTACACCTACCCTACACCTACCCTACACCTACCCTACACCTACCCTACACCTACCCTACACCTACCCTACACCTACCCTACACCTACCCTACACCTACCCTACACCTACCCTACACCTACCCTACACCTACCCTACACCTACCCTACACCTACCCTACACCTACCCTACACCTACCCTACACCTACCCTACACCTACCCTACACCTACCCTACACCTACCCTACACCTACCCTACACCTACCCTACACCTACCCTACACCTACCCTACACCTACCCTACACCTACCCTACACCTACCCTACACCTACCCTACACCTATTCTACACCTACCCTTCACCTACCCTACACTTTGTTCCAAAAAACATAACCCTAATGTTTGCATGTCGTCACCTTCGTTACGCTGCGGAGGTCGCCGGCTCGCTTCGCTCGCCACCTCCCCCCTGCGCTGCACTCGGTCTCGTAGGTTCGCTCCACTCGGGATCCCTACGCTGAATCCCTAAAAAAAACAAAAAAAAAAGTTCCGCCAAAACGGGGGGGGAGGGGGGAGAAGGGGGGCAAGGGGGTCAACTTTGAAAACTGGTTCGTTTGTGACTATAGCATTGCCCCTATATATGAATCTGAAAAAAGAAATGTTCCAAGTGTCTCACCTTCCGAGATCCGCTTAAAGGGGGGGAGATGGGGGGCGAGGGGGTCAACTTTGAAAAATGGTTTTTACTTTTCCGAACCTCCTCTAAACGATTCCGCAAAAAAAACAAAAAAAAAAGATTAGACAAAACTGGGTGGGAGGGGGGAGAAGGGGGGCAAGGGGGTCAACTTTGAAAAATGGTTTGTTTTTGACTAAAGCATTGCCCCTTTATATGAATCTGAAAAAAGAAATGTTCCAAGTCTCTCAACTTTCGAGATCCGCTTAAAGGGGGGGAGAAGGGGGGCGAGGGGATCAACTATGAAAAATGGTCTTTACTTTTCCGAGCCTCCTCTAAACGAATCCGTAAAAAAAACTGAAAAAAAAATTCGCCAAAACGGGGGGGGGGGGGAGAAGGGGGGCAACGGGGTCAACTTTGAAAACTGGTTCGTTTGTGACTATAGCATTGCCCCTTTATATGAATCTGAAAAAAGAAATGTTCCAAATGTTCCAACTTTCGAGATCCGCTTAAAGGGGGGGAGAAGGGGGGCGAGGGGGTCAACTTTGAAAAATGCTTTTTACTTTTCCGAGCCTCCTCTAAACGAATCCGTAAAAAAAACATTCTACGGGTACCTTAGTTTCCGAGATACGATAGAGGGGGGGAGGAGGGGGGAGGAAAAGGGGAGGTTTGGGACTTTTCCCATACTCGCGAGAGTTACTTGTTTACGAATCTGTCAAAATATACCCACCTCCCCCTTCACCATCTGGGAGAACAATTATGTCAATCAGTCAGTGAGTGGTAATCCAGCTTTATATAATATAACTAGTATTTGCTTGGTGCGCGAGCTGCAAGCAGCTCGCGGCTTCGTCTTTTTTTTGAGAAGTATTCCTTTACCTACCCTACACCTACCCTACACCTACCCTACACCTACCCTACACCTACCCTACACCTACCCTACACCTACCCTACACCTACCCTACACCTACCCTACACCTACCCTACACCTACCCTACACCTACCCTACACCTACCCTACACCTACCCTACACCTACCCTACACCTACCCTACACCTACCCTACACCTACCCTACACCTACCCTACACCTACCCTACACCTACCCTACACCTACCCTACACCTACCCTACACCTACCCTACACCTACCCTACACCTACCCTACACCTACCCTACACTTTGTTCCAAAAAACCTAACCCTAGTGTTTGCATTCGTCGCCAGGCACTGAGTTTCGCTTCACCCACTCAACCTTCGTTACGCTACGGAGGTCGCCGGCTCGCTTCGCTCGCCACCTCCCCCCTGCGCTGCACTCGGTCTCGTAGGTTCGCTCCACTCGGGATCCCTACGCTGAATCCGTAAAAAAAAACAAAAAAAAAGATAAGCCAAAACGGGGAGGGAGGGGGGAGAAGGGGGGCAAGGGGGTCAACTTTGAAAAATGGTTTACATGTGACTAAAGCATTGCCCCTTTATATGAATCTGAAAAAAGAAATGTTCCAAGTCTCTCAACTTCCGAGATCCGCTTAAAGGGGGGAGAAGGGGGGCGAGGGGGTCAACTTTGAAAAATGGTTTTTACTTTTCCGAGCCTCCTCTAAACGAATCCGTAAAAAAAACACGAAAAAAAGATTCGCCAAAACGGGGGGGGGAGGGGGAGAAGGGGGGCAAGGGGGACAACTTTGAAAACTGGTTCGTTTGTGACTATAGCATTGCCCCTTTATATGAATCTGAAAAAAGAAATGTTCCAAGTCTCTCAACTTCCGAGATCCGCTTAAAGGGGGGGAGAAGGGGGGCGAGGGGGTCAACTTTGAAAAATGGTTTTTGATTTTGCGAGCCTCCTCTAAACGAATCCGTAAAAAAAACACGAAAAAAAGATTCGCCAAAACGGGGGGGGGAGGGTGAGAAGGGGGGCAAGGGGGACAACTTTGAAAACTGGTTCGTTTGTGACTATAGCATTGCCCCTTTATATGAATCTGAAAAAAGAAATGTTCCAAGTCTCTCAACTTCCGAGATCCGCTTAAAGGGGGGGAGAAGGGGGGCGAGGGGGTCAACTTTGAAAAATGGTTTTTACTTTTGCGAGCCTCCTCTAAACGAATCCGTAAAAAAAACATTCTACGGGTACCTTAGTTTCCGAGATACGATAGAGGGGGGGAGGAGGGGGGAGGAAAAAGGGAGGTTTGGGACTTTTCCCATACTCGCGAGAGTGACTTGTTTACGAATCTGTCAAAATATACCCACCTCCCCCTTCACCATCTGGGAGAACAATTATGTCAATCAGTCAGTCAGTGGTAATGCAGTTTTATATAGTATAATAACTAGTATTTGCTTGGTGCGCGAGCTGCAAGCAGCTCGCGTGTTGTTGTCCCTACACCAACCCTACACCTACCCTACACCTACCCTACACTTACCCTACACCTACCCTACACCTACCCTACACCTACCCTACACCTACCCTACACCTACCCTACACCTACCCTACACCTACCCTAAACCTACCCTACACCTACCCTACACCTACCCTACACCTACCCTACACCTACCCTACACCTACCCTACACCTACCCTACACCTACCCTACACCTACCCTACACCTACCCTACACCTACCCTACACCTACCCTACACCTACCCTACACCTACCCTACACCTACCCTACACCTACCCTACACCTACCCTACACCTACCCTACACCTACCCTACACCTACCCTACACCTACCCTACACCTACCCTACACCTACCCTACACCTACCCTACACCTACCCTACACCTACCCTACACCTACCCTACACCTACCCTACACCTACCCTACACCTACACTGCACCTACCCTACACCTACCCTACACTTACCCTACACCTACCCTACACCTACCCTACACCTACGCTACACCTACCCTACACCTACCCTACACCTACCCTACACCTACCCTACACCTTCCCTACACCTACCCTACACCTACCCTACACCTACCCTACACCTACCCTACACCTACCCTACACCTACCCTACACCTACCCTACACCTACCCTACACCTACCCTACACCTACCCTACACCTACCCTACACCTACACTGCACCTACCCTACACCTACCCTACACTTACCCTACACCTACCCTACACCTACCCTACACCTACCCTACACCTACGCTACACCTACGCTACACCTACCCTACACCTACCCTACACCTACCCTACACCTACCCTACACCTTCCCTACACCTACCCTACACCTACCCTACACCTACCCTACACCTACCCTACACCTACCCTACACCTACCCTACACCTACCCTACACCTACCCTACACCTACCCTACACCTACCCTACACCTACCCTACACCTACCCTACACCTACCCTACACCTACCCTACACCTACCCTACATCTACCCTACACCTACCCTACACCTACCCTACACCTACCCTACACCTACCCTACACCTACCCTACACCTACCCTACACCTACCCTACACCTACCCTACACCTACCCTACACCTACCCTACACCTACCCTACACCTACCCTACACCTACCCTACACCTACCCTACACCTACCCTACACCTACCCTACACCTACCCTACACCTACCCTACACCTACCCTACACCTACCCTACACCTACCCTACACCTACCCTACACCTACCCTACACCTACCCTACACCTACCCTACACCTACCCTACACCTACCCTACACCTACCCTAAACTTTGTTCCAAAAAACATAACCCTAATGTTTGCTTGTCGTCGCCAGGCACTCAGTTTCGCTTCACCCACTCAACCTTCGTTACGCTACGGAGGTCGCCGGCTCGCTTCGCTCGCCACCTCCCCCCTGCGCTGCACTCGGTCTCGTAGATTCGCTCCACTCGGGATCCCTACGCTGAATCCGTAAAAAAAACAAAAAAAAAGATTCTCCAAAACGGGGGGGGGGAGGGGGGCAAGGGGGTCAACTTTGAAAACTGGTTCGTTTGTGACTAAAGCATTGCCCCTTTATATGAATCTGAAAAAAGAAATGTTCCAAGTCTCTCAACTTCCGAGTTCCGCTTGAAGGGGGGGGAGAAGGGGGGCGAGGGGGTCAACTTTGAAAAATGGTTTTTACTTTTCCGAGCCTCCTCTAAACGATTCCGTAAAAAAAAACAAAAAAAAAGATTAGCCAAAACGGGGGGGGAGGGGGGAGAAGGGGGGCAAGGGGGTCAACTATGAAAAATGGTTTGTTTGTGACTATAGCATTGCCCCTTTATATGAACCTGAAAAAAGAAATGTTCCAAATGTTCCAACTTTCGAGATCCGCTTAAAGGGGGGGAGAAGGGGGGCGAGGGGGTCAACTTTGAAAAATGGTTTTTACTTTTGCGAGCCTCCTCTAAACGAATCCGTAAAAAACAAAAAATACGGGTACCTTAGTTTCCGAGATACGATAGAGGGGGGGAGGAGGGGGGGGGAAAAGGGGAGGTTTGGCACTTTTCCCATACTCACGGGAGTTACTTGTTTACGAATCTGTCAAAATATACCCACCTCCCCCTCCACCATCTGGGAGAACAATTATGTCAATCAGTCAGTGAGTGAGTGGTAATGCAGTTTTATATAATATAATAACTAGTATTTGCTTGGTGCGCGAGCTGCAAGCAGCTCGCGTGTTGTTGTCCCTACACCAACCCTACACCTACCCTACACCTACCCTACACGTACCCTACACCTACCCTACACTTACCCTACACCTACCCTACACCTACCCTACACCTACCCTACACCTACCCTACACCTACCCTACACCTACCCTACACCTACCCTACACCTACCCTACACCTACCCTACACCTACCCTACACCTACCCTACACCTACCCTACACCTACCCTACACCTACCCTACACCTACCCTACACCTACCCTACACCTACCCTACACCTACCCTACACCTACCCTACACCTACCCTACACCTACCCTACACCTACCCTACACCTACCCTACACCTACCCTACACCTACCCTACACCTACCCTACACCTACCCTACACCTACCCTACACCTACCCTACACCTACCCTACACCTACCCTACACCTACCCTACACCTACCCTACACCTACCCTACACCTACCCTACACCTACCCTACACCTTCCCTACACCTACCCTACACCTACCCTACACCTACCCTACACCTACCCTACACCTACCCTACACCTACCCTACACCTAACCTACACCTACCCTACACCTACCCTACACCTACCCTACACCTACCCTACACCTACCCTACACCTACCCTACACCTACCCTACACCTACCCTACACCTACCCTACACCTACCCTACACCTACCCTACACCTACCCTACACCTACCCTACACCTACCCTACACCTACCCTACACCTACCCTACACCTACCCTACACCTACCCTACACCTACCCTACACCTACCCTACACCTACCCTACACCTACCCTACACCTACCCTACACCTACCCTACACCTACCCTACACCTACCCTACACCTACCCTACACCTACCCTACACCTACCCTACACCTACCCTACACCTACCCTACACCTACCCTACACCTACCCTACACCTACCCTACACCTACCCTACACCTACCCTACACCTACCCTAAACTTTGTTCCAAAAAACATAACCCTAATGTTTGCTTGTCGTCGCCAGGCACTGAGTTTCGCTTCACCCACTCAACCTTCGTTACGCTACGGGATCCCTACGCTGAATCCGTAAAAAAAACAAAAAAAAGATTCGCCAAAACGGGGGGGGGAGGGGCGAGAAGGGGGGCAAGGGGGTCATCTTTGAAAACTGGTTCGTTTTTGACTATAGCATTGCCCCTTTATATGAATCTGAAAAAAGAAATGTTCCAAGTCTCTCAACTTTAGAGATCCGCTTAAAGGGGGGGAGAAGGGGGGGCGAGGGGGTCAACTTTGAAAAATGGTTTTTACTTTTCCGAGCCTCCTCTAAACGAATCCGTAAAAAAAACTGAAAAAAAAGATTCGCCAAAACGGGGTGGGGGGGGGGGGGGAGAAGGGGGGCAAAGGGTCAACTTTGAAAACTGGTTCGTTTGTGACTATAGCATTGCCCCTTTATATGAATCTGAAAAAAGAAATGTTCCAAGTCTCTCAACTTTAGAGATCCGCTTAAAGGGGGGGAGAAGGGGGGGCGAGGGGGTCAACTTTGAAAAATGGTTTTTACTTTTCCGAGCCTCCTCTAAACGAATCCGTAAAAAAAACTGAAAAAAAAGATTCGCCAAAACGGGGTGGGGGGGGGGGGGGGAGAAGGGGGGCAAGGGGGTCAACTTTGAAAAATGGTTTGTTTGTGACTATAGCATTGCCCCTTTATATGAATCTGAAAAAAGAAATGTTCCAAGTCTCTCATCTTCCGAGATCCGCTTAAAGGGGGGGAGAAGGGGGGCCGGGGGGTCAATTTTGAAAAATGGTCTTTACTTTTCCGAGCCTCCTCTAAACGAATCCGTAAAAAACAAAAAATACGGGTACCTTAGTTTCCGAGATACGATAGAGGGGGGGAGGAGGGGGGAGGAAAAGGGGAGGTTTGGGACTTTTCCCATACTCACGGGAGTTACTTGTTTACGAATCTGTCAAAATATACCCACCTCCCCATCCACCATCTGGGAGAACAATTATGTCAATGAGTCAGTGAGTCAGTGAGTGGTAATGCAGTTTTATATAGTATAACTAGTATTTGCTTGGTGCGCGAGCTGCAAGCAGCTCGCGGTTTCGTCGTGTTTTTGAGAAGTATTCCTTAACCTACCCTACACCTATCCTACACCTACCCTACACCTACCCCACACCTATCCTACACCTACCCTACCCTACACCTACCCTACACCTACCCTACACCTACCCTACACCTACCCCACACCTACCCTACACCTACCCTACACCTACCCTACACCTACCCTACACCTACCCTACACTTACCCTACACCTACCCTACACCTACCCTACACCTACCCTACACCTACCCTACACCTACCCTACACCTACCCTAAACCTACCCTACACCTACCCTACACCTACCCTACACCTACCCTACACCTACCCTACACCTACCCTACGCCTACCCTACGCCTACCCTACACCTACCCTACACCTACCCTCCACCTACCCTACACCTACCCTACACTTTGTTCCAAAAAACATAACCCTAATGTTTGCTTGTCGTCGCCAGACACTGAGTTTCGCTTCACCCACTCAACCTTCGTTACGCTACGGAGGTCGCCGGCTCGCTTCGCTCGCCACCTCCCCCCTGCGCTGCACTCGGTCTCGTAGGTTCGCTCCACTCGGGATCCCTACGCTGAATCCGTAAAAAAAACAAAAAAAAAAGATTCGCCAAAACGGGGGGGGGGGAGGGGGGAGAAGGGGGGCAAGGGGGTCAACTTTGAAAAATGGTTTGTTTGTGACTATAGCATTGCCCCTTTATATGAAACTGAAAAAAGAAATGTTCCAAGTCTCTCAACTTCCGAGATCCGCTTAAAGGGGGGGAGAAGGGGGGCGAGGGGGTCAACTTTGAAAAATGGTTTTTACTTTTCCGAGCCTCCTCTAAACGAATCCGTAAAAAAAACTGAAAAAAAATGATTCGCCAAAACGGGGGGGGGGGGGGGGTGAAGGGGGGCAAGGGTGTCAAGTTTGAAAAATGGTTCGTTTGTGACTATAGCATTGCCCCTTTATATGAATCTGAAAAAATAAATGTTCCAAATGTTCCAACTTTCGAGATCCGCTTAAAGGGGGGGAGAAGGGGGGCGAGGGGGTCAACTTTGAAAAATGCTTTTTACTTTTCCGAGCCTCCTCTAAACGAATCCGTAAAAAACAAAAAATACGGGTACCTTAGTTTCCGAGAAACGATAGAGGGGGGGAGGAGGGGGGGGGAAAAGGGGAGGTTTGGCACTTTTCCCATACTCACGGGAGTTACTTGTTTACGAATCTGTCAAAATATACCCACCTCCCCCTCCACCATCTGGGAGAACAATTATGTCAATCAGTCAGTCAGTCAGTGGTAATGCAGTTTTATTTATATAGTATAATAACTAGTATTTGCTTGGTGCGCGAGCTGCAAGCAGCTCGCGTGTTGTTGTCCCTACACCAACCCTACACCTACCCTACACCTACCCTACACTTACCCTACACCTACCCTACACCTACCCTACACCTACCCTACACCTACCCTACACCTACCCTACACCTACCCTACACCTACCCTAAACCTACCCTACACCTACCCTACACCTACCCTACACCTACCCTACACCTACCCTACACTTTGTTCCAAAAAACATAACCCTAATGTTTGCTTGTCGTCGCCAGACACTGAGTTTCGCTTCACCCACTCAACCTTCGTTACGCTACGGAGGTCGCCGGCTCGCTTCGCTCGCCACCTCCCCCCTGCGCTGCACTCGGTCTCGTAGGTTCGCTCCACTCGGGATCCCTACGCTGAATCCGTAAAAAAAACAAAAAAAAAAGATTCGCCAAAACGGGGGGGGGGGAGGGGGGAGAAGGGGGGCAAGGGGGTCAACTTTGAAAAATGGTTTGTTTGTGACTATAGCATTGCCCCTTTATATGAAACTGAAAAAAGAAATGTTCCAAGTCTCTTAACTTCCGAGATCCGCTTAAAGGGGGGGAGAAGGGGGGCGAGGGGGTCAACTTTGAAAAATGGTTTTTACTTTTCCGAGCCTCCTCTAAACGAATCCGTAAAAAAAACTGAAAAAAAATGATTCGCCAAAACGGGGGGGGGGGGGGGGGGTGAAGGGGGGCAAGGGTGTCAAGTTTGAAAAATGGTTCGTTTGTGACTATAGCATTGCCCCTTTATATGAATCTGAAAAAATAAATGTTCCAAATGTTCCAACTTTCGAGATCCGCTTAAAGGGGGGGAGAAGGGGGGCGAGGGGGTCAACTTTGAAAAATGCTTTTTACTTTTCCGAGCCTCCTCTAAACGAATCCGTAAAAAACAAAAAATACGGGTACCTTAGTTTCCGAGAAACGATAGAGGGGGGGAGGAGGGGGGGGGAAAAGGGGAGGTTTGGCACTTTTCCCATACTCACGGGAGTTACTTGTTTACGAATCTGTCAAAATATACCCACCTCCCCCTCCACCATCTGGGAGAACAATTATGTCAATCAGTCAGTCAGTCAGTGGTAATGCAGTTTTATTTATATAGTATAATAACTAGTATTTGCTTGGTGCGCGAGCTGCAAGCAGCTCGCGTGTTGTTGTCCCTACACCAACCCTACACCTACCCTACACCTACCCTACACGTACCCTACACCTACCCTACACTTACCCTACACCTACCCTACACCTACCCTACACCTACCCTACACCTACCCTACACCTACCCTACACCTACCCTACACCTACCCTACACCTACCCTACACCTACCCTACACCTACCCTACACCTACCCTACACCTACCCTACACCTACCCTACACCTACCCTACACCTACCCTACACCTACCCTACACCTACCCTACACCTACCCTACACCTACCCTACACCTACCCTACACCTACCCTACACCTACCCTACACCTACCCTACACCTACCCTACACCTACCCTACACCTACCCTACACCTACCCTACACCTACCCTACACCTACCCTACACCTACCCTACACCTACCCTACACCTACCCTACACCTACCCTACACCTACCCTACACCTACCCTACACCTACCCTACACCTACCCTACACCTACCCTACACCTACCCTACACCTACCCTACACCTACCCTACACCTACCCTACACCTACCCTACACCTACCCTACACCTACCCTACACCTACCCTACACCTACCCTACACCTACCCTACACCTACCCTACACCTACCCTACACCTACCCTACACCTACCCTACACCTACCCTACACCTACCCTACACCTACCCTACACCTACCCTACACCTACCCTACACCTACCCTACACCTACCCTACACCTACCCTACACCTACCCTACACCTACCCTACACCTACCCTACACCTACCCCACACCTACCCCACACCTACCCCACACCTACCCTACACCTACCCTACACCTACCCCACACCTACCCTACACCTACCCTACACCTACCCTACACCTACCCTCCACCTACCCTACACCTACCCTACACCTACCCTACACCTACCCTACACCTACCTACACCTACCCTACACCTACCCTACACCTACCCTACACCTACCCTACACCTACCCTACACCTACCCTACACCTACCCTACACCTACCCTACACCTACCCTACACCTACCCTACACCTACCCTACACCTACCCTACACCTACCCTACACCTACCCTACACCTACCCTACACCTACCCTACACCTACCCTACACCTACCCTACACCTACCCTACACCTACCCTACACCTACCCTACACCTACCCTACACCTACCCTACCCTACCCTACACCTACCCTACACCTACCCTACACCTACCCTACACCTACCCTACACCTACCCTACACCTACCCTACACCTACCCTACACCTACCCTACACCTACCCTTACACCTACCCTACACCTACCCTACACTTTGTTCCAAAAAACATTACCCTAATGTTTGCTTGTCGTTGCCAGGCACTGAGTTTCGCTTCACCCACTCAACCTTCATTACGCTACGGAGCTCCACTCCGGATCCCTACGCTGAATCCGTAAAAAAAACAAAAAAAAAGATTCGCCAAAACGGGGGGGGGGGAGGGGGGGAGAAGGGGGGCAAGGGGGTAAACTTTGAAAAATGGGTTGTTTGTGACTATAGCATTGCCCCTTTATATGAATCTGAAAAAAGAAATGTTCCAAGTCTCTCAACTTCCGAGATCCACTTAAAGGGGGGAGAAGGGGGGCGAGGGGGTCAACTTTGAAAAATGGTTTTTACTTTTCCGAGCCTCCTCTAAAAGAATCCGTAAAAAAAACAAAAAAAAGATTCGCCAAAACGGGGGGGGCGAGGGGGACAAGGGGGGCAAGGGGGTCAACTTTGAAAAATGGTTTGTTTGTGACTATAGCATTGCCCCTTTATATGAATCTGAAAAAAGAAATGTTCCAAGTCTCTCAACTTTCGAGATCCGCTTAAAGGGGGGGAGAAGGGGGGCGAGGGGGTCAACTTTGAAAAATGGTCTTTATTTTTCCGAGCCTCCTCTAAACGAATCCGTAAAATCAAAAAATACGGGTATCTTAGTTTCCGAGAAACGATAGAGGGGGGGAGGAGAGGGGGGGGAAAGGGGAGGTTTGGCACTTTTCCCATACTCACGGGAGTTACTTGTTTACGAATCTGTCAAAATATACCCACCTCCCCATCCACCATCTGGGAGAACAATTATGTCAATGAGTCAGTCAGTGAGTGGTAATGCAGTTTTATATATTATAACTAGTATTTGCTTGGTGCGCGAGCTGCAAGCAGCTCGCGTGTTGTTGTCCCTAGACCCGCGTGTTGTTGTCCCTACACCTACCCTACACCTACCCTACACCTACCCAACACCTACCCTACACCTACCCTACACCTACCCTACACCTACCCTACACCTACCCTACACCTACCCTACACCTACCCTACACCTACCCTACACCTACCCTACACCTACCCTACACCTACCCTACACCTACCCTACACCTACCCTACACCTACCCTACACCTACCCTACACCTACCCTACACCTACCCTACACCTACCCTACACCTACCCTACACCTACCCTAAACCTACCCTACACCTACCCTACACCTACCCTACACCTACCCTACACCTACCCTACACCTACCCTACACCTACCCTACACCTACCCTACACCTACCCTACACCTACCCTACACCTACCCTACACCTACCCTACACCTACCCTACACCTACCCTACACCTACCCTACACCTACCCTACACCTACCCTACACCTACCCTACACCTACCCTACACCTACCCTACACCTACCCTACACCTACCCTACACCTACCCTACACCTACCCTACACCTACCCTACACCTACCCTACACCTACCCTACACCTACCCTACACCTACCCTACACCTACCCTACACCTACCCTACACCTACCCTACACCTACCCTACACCTACCCTACACCTACCCTACACCTACCCTACACCTACCCT